>VXBQ01015438.1:419959-523139 GCA_013400175.1 Phainopepla nitens
ACAAAATTAGTTTTTCCTGTTATTCTCTCACAATTTTTACTGTTGATATGTACATGAGATGCTTCTATCAAAGGATTAGATCAAATACTTAAGGCTAATTCTCTCAGCTTTACTCAATCCGTCAGCTTGATTTATTTTTCTTGGCTTATATAGTTCTCATCAGTTATCTTATTCTCTCAACAGGTGGTCACATAATTAAAATGGATTTTTATTGCCATTAAAGCATGAAGCTTTTTCTGTTTGCCAGGAATCATTCATATTTTAAATCAGTGTATGAGAGGAGTGAAAGTATTGGGGGTGGGTGGTGATGAAAGGGGCTTGAGAGTGTTGGAGAAGTTTTATTCTTTGGAGTACCTTTCTGAAGATTTTTTTTTTTTTTTTCCTAGTGAGATGGAGGGACATTTGATAAGCATGTGGCTGGATTGCTTCTGAACTGGTGATGTCAATTGTGCAAAAAAATGTTAATGACTTTTTAGAGATCTGAGGAGGGAACTTTCACTGAGAAAATATGTATATAGGCCTGTTATAGCTGACCTGGTTGTTCTGGGTTTGTTTTGTGGTCAATAGAGAGAAATAGGTGCTTTTTTTATAGCAGTTCAGCTCATCTAGGGGGAAAAAGAATGTAGTCTAAAAATAGATCAAACAATTGGGCCCTCAAGTACTTGAGTATTGATTATAAAGAGAGTCTGAGGCGCCAGGCCCAGCTGCTTCTTCACCAGGCATCTTCACTATAGAGCTCTAAAGTTAAGTGAAATAAATCAACCTTGGAAATAAATGGAAAATTAATCCCATTTCAGCCACAAGCTGCTTTGGTTCCCCCTGCTCCCTTATTCTTTACTCTGATTTTAACAACTAGGCTGGTTTTTGTACTTTCCTCCACCCTGAGGTACCCACCCAAGACTGTAGCCACAGGACTGAAACCAAGCTCTGCTCTTCTGGCTTTGTATCTTTCTTACAATCTGTTGGGATTTTTTGTATTGTAGGATTTGGGTTGGTTTTCAGTTAGCTATTTGTTTCTGCTTGTTGTTGGATGGTTCATTTGTTTGAACAAATCAATTCTTGTAAATCCTTGCGAATTGCCAGCGCTGATGGGCTGAGCTCACACTGCACCTTCTCCCCTGCCCAGCTCTGGGCTCAGCTGCTTGTGGTTTGTGTAGTCCAACCTGGAATAATCCGTACCACCAGGAGAGAGCTCTTGGTGTGCCAGCAGATGTGCACACACGAAATGCAGCTGCAGCAGTCTCATCCTGCTAAGAAATCAGGATAATGCTTTGCTGGCGCTGCTCCCTGCTGGCAAGAACAGCCATAACTTGCTTTTTGCCTTCCACGGAAGCACAAATGAACTGCGAAACTACAGGAGTGGAGTATTTCCTCTGATTAGATGGATTCCTTTTTTTTTTTTNAGTTTGTTTTGAGTATGGCTATAGTTGTTTTTCTCAAATATAATTTTTGTGGGCTTACTGCCAGTTTATTTGCAGATTATGCAAATCACCAAATATTCAAAGAGCGACGCTTAAATTTTATAAAGTGCCAAGGCTCAGTTCTATTTATTGAAGTTTTTTTTAGCCACTTTAACAATTGATTTTTTACAAAGGGACCTGAAAGACCTGAATTCGGCAATCCCATTAAAATTCCGTGTTTTCAATTTGCCTATAGCAGCTTTGGAGACCTCATTCAGAAATACATTTCAAAAGCTGGTCGGGATGAAAAGAGCAGGTTTTTTGTGCCCAGAGCTGAAATCAGCATGCAAAGAAATCTTATGATATACAGCCTTTATTTTGTCTGAGGAAGATGCCTTTCTTGTTCATATTTCAATTTTCCACTGTAACACTCTCCAGAGCATGACTAAGGTGACAGGCAGAGGTAGATGCTCTGGATTTCCTCCTGGAATTAGGCGTGACCACCTAACAACCCGTGTTGTTTCTGTCTCAAACCCAAACACACAAACTGGAGTGATTTGCAAGTTGTCACATTAATAGTGCTGCTGCAGCCCGTCCTCGTCCCTGCTCTGGGAGCTCCCATTGCCTACAGCACCTCTGCTGTCTTGAAGATTTTTAACACCATGTGGCATTAAAAGCTGATATCCATGTTCAAATTCAGAGGTAAATAGTGCCAGAGGGATGAGGAGATGTTCTCTGCTCCAAAAGGTGTGAGGTGTATGACAGCTCCGTGCTGGCCACTGCCAGCCTGCCTCAGGAAGTAATCTCATTGTCTTCTGCATGACATGGATTTTGGCACAGCACAAGAAGTACCAGCTGTCTCCTGGCAGTTGCTGATGTAAAACCCTGTGGAGTGTATGCCATCTGCTGCTTGAGCACCGATTTGATAACTTGGGAAGAGGAGCTGGGCATAGGCGAGGTCTGAGACATCCCAGTGGTAGCTGCAGGGAAGGGGAGACTTTCCAAATGTAATGTGTGAGGGTTACCTTTTTCCCAATCTGCAAATGAAACTCGAGATAAATTTAGTAAGGAGGTAATATAAAAGAGGATCTTTAAGGAAGGCTTTCAGGAGCAATTATGGAAAGATGTCCACAAAAGCTCACCTCCCCCAGGGGTGCGTACTTTTTTATAGGCTTTAGAAAATTAGCATAATTGATTAAAAAGGACCAATTAGGAGGACAAGTGGTGATGCAATTCTCCCCAGGTCAAGCCCCTTCTCTGAAGCCCCTCCTTCAGCACTAGTACTAGTTGTACTTTGTCCATGAGAATGATTCTCCAAGAGTTCGTTCCCAGGAAGAGCCAAGATAGCACAAGGGCCTTGTACCCTTGGGGGCTTGGAGCTCTGGAATTTGTTCTTTCTGCTTAAGGAAAGGCCATGTACTGGGAAAACAAGCTACCAATTCAGTAGGTGACTGAGTTACTAACATATGTGTGAAGAATACAGAGAACATAGAAAAAAGGCAAAACACAAATGGCATCGTGAGGACCTGCAGGGTGGTGCTCGAAGGTCTTGACATAGCAGAGTGGTTTTACTGAAGGCCATGAAGTCTGTGCTCGCTGGTCCTGCTCCATCCTGTTTTCTATGCCTCTCTTTTGATCCTAAGCAACACGGAATTAATTTTCAGGTGGATTCAGTGGGATTGTGGATATAGGCTCATGGGACAGTTCTGCAAGGGGGACCTACTTCTCCTCTTTTCTGTATGAGTAGAAGGCCAGGGAGAAGAGAAGGTTCCTTCTGTCTTTTTTTCTTTTTTTTTTTTCCCCCTCTCTCCCTCCAGTTTATGAAAGAATTGTTTTCTACTTCCCTATTGAGGTGTGTAGGCACTGGAGATGAGGCAAGTGATTCCTTGATTCCTTGGCTTTCAGCTGTTTCTTTAAAGGCATTTGAATGTCTTTTTTATTTTTGTCAAGACTTTTGATAGTCTGTTTATTCAGAAAATGTATTGAGTTATAACCTGTTGTTGAGACTGCCCTAGCCTTTTTCTGTTATGTTTGCTATTCTATAGTTTCCTGGCTTTGACATCTCAGGATCAAATTTTTTATGCTTAGAGGAAGTCTCAGATGAATATTTATGGACACTTTCACCAATTCCAGTTTTATGAGAGAAGAGCAAGGGAAAATTGCTTTTATAAGCTTTGAAAAACCCCACCACAACAAAAAAAGCATCTTTTCAATTGTATCTCTTTTTTTCTTCATGCTCACAATTTGGAATAAGGAGAGGTATCTTTTAATATACCTTTGGAAACTGGCCTGTGCTTGGTCAATGAAAAAATATTGAATAGACAGTAACTTTGTCAACCAAAAGCCCCTAAACCTCTGCATGCTAAAAGCATATAACTCATATTTATTAGTATCTTCAAGGTGATGAGCAGTGATAATGAGTCAGAGATATGGGAATATAAGAAAGGAGCAGGCTAGAGAATACAGGACAAAAGAGGTCAAACATATAAAGAATTAACAGAGAAGAGCATGCATGTTTGTGTCTTTCCTAGAATATTTTTATTTTGAAGTGATTAGATGAAGGCATACTTAGTTTTGAGGTACCCACATTTTGAGTTTTGACTTTGCAGATAAGGTGTGTGCCTAGGCTAGAGCAGAAAAAGGCTTTGATTTGCCTGTAACTATTAGATCTGTAGTAAACAATACAACAATTAATACATCAGAAAGATCTATTAATACATAAGAGAGAAGTTACCCTGAAGATGGGACTTTTTTTTTTTTGAAGGAGGGTGTCATGCACTCTCACCTGTACTTTAAGGGTGGAAGGTAAGGCAATTCCTTCTCTCCTTCACTGAATGTAGGTGAGACACCTCTGTGAACAACCTCAGTAATTACCAGTGAAGGTCTAAAACTCTACTTTCCAAGACCTTGACCTAGAGGAAACCTATCATGAAGGCAAGGTATTCAGACAGAGCAGCTTGTGTCTGATGTTGGGAAAGAAGAGGTGTGGGACACGCGCTAAAGCAGGAGGTCAGCAGCTGGGTGGTCTCAGTCTCCTTTTCTGACTACCACTCGTTATTTCATGAATCATGACCTCAATTCTGAAGAGGAGCTTCTACCAACCCTTGGGTACCAATTCCTCAGATTGTGGGGTCATTGGGTGCTGGCACAGCACAAAGAATTTGTTGCTTCTGCCTGAAGCTGACGTACAATTAGATGAGAAGATAATGAAACAGACCTATAATTAAGTTTTATGATATCTCATAGAATTTAAGCACTGAAACCTTGCTGAATTGTTTTATCTCCTGTTGTTCTTAAATGAAAGGAATAATGATGCAAATGAGCACCTGAAACCTCTGTGGGGCAATTTTTCTTGCCCTCTATGGAAAAACAAGGTGAAAGGTACATGGAGTTGGACATTGGATTGACTCTGAGAGCATTAATTTATCCACTCTGCTTTAGTTTGAATGGAGATGCAAAATGCCTGCTGACACAAAGAACCCTTACTTTTGATTTCTGATGTGCCAAAAATTCAGGTCAATGCTATAGAAAAAGTACAATGCAGAGGTTTGTGTGTGTGCATAAGCACACAGCCTTTTTAAACTGGTGTCTTCATAACAACTGATTCATTTCTGTGTTAATTTTTTTCTTTAGACAGAATGCAGTGTGTTGTAAAATTTGCAATTCAAGACATACTGAATGCTGCCAGCTACTTTCTTTTATGAAAGATGAATTTTGAAATAGATTTGTAGATACTTTATTTTTCAATTAGTAAGAAAATAAAATCCAAGCAATTACTTTTATTAACCTTGCAGTTTATTTAATTTAACCCCAGATCACAACTTTTTTTCCTAGTTATTTGATATGAAAGTTTGCCTGTCACATGTGTTCATAGATCTATGCTTTTTCTGGAGGTGATCTTCATAATGAAGTATATGAGCATCATTTTTTTTCATTGACCAGCATGATGATGTTAATGATCTTCATGTTTTATTAACTAGTTCATTAATAAAAAAAAAATCTTAAAAAATTTATTGTGGGGAAGAGTGTTACTGAGGACCTAGGGAGGGTCATTAAATGAATATGTAGTTTACATTAGAAATCTAAAAGCAAATGGGTACTAAGTAAGTTTAATTTTGTGATCAATGTGTTGAAGCAGTTGCTAAGTTTTGTATGTTGCATAAGTAAATTTTATTCCTCAGTGAGATTTACTCAAAGATTACCCTTAGGTATGACACTGAACCTCAGCTCTTGCCCATTTCTGAAGTGCATTTTGAGGTGTCATATTTAAAGTTACAGCTCTCACTACCAGAGAACACAAAAAGGTGGCAAACTTTCAAAATGGAAGGTTTTAACAGTACTTTCCTCTTCACAGTAGTGGAAAAACTATTACTTCAAATATTAACCCACATTTAATTTGCATTAGTAGAAGAACAGTAAAAAAACCTTGTATGACAAATGGATATTTATAATCTGTACCAGTTATCCTGACCTAACACACCCTGGTACCAGGATATGCTTCTCACGTTCTGTGCTTACTGATATGACCAAAATGTCTCCCAGGATTATTTTATGACTTTCACTATGCCATTTTTTTCTAATATTTTTGTTTCTTCAGCTTTACTCAAAATTGCTAACATTTATGAAAACTGTGAGAACTATTAGTTAGAACGTCCTTTCATGGAAGTAAGAGCATCTCTTATTTCAAAGGAGGTTGTACAGATCTTGAACAGCTTCCACGTTTCAGCTGTAAGTGTAATATAAGTACACAATCAGCTCTGTCTCTCTGTCTGAAGCAAAGCTGTAAAGTATGTGTATCCATTTGCATATAAACAAATATAAGTTGCAAGTTTTGCCCTTTTCCCCATGGATTTCCAATGTTTAAAAGATGATTTTCGATCATAGAAAAATTCCAATCTTGCAAAAGTCACCTTTTGAGAGCTGGCAGTGAGAGCAGAGCATGCTGCCACACCTTCTTTTAGATTAGTAGCCTTATTTTTAACATGTAATTTAATGTAAGAACATGGAAATTTTCTCTGGATTTTTGCCGTGTTTAAATCCAAATGCACACTACAACGGTGCCTTGCCTCACTTTTCTATGGCAAATAGTTTTGTGTCAGCATATAACTCCTTTCTAATATTCCTTTCTAATATCACTCTGGTATCTTTCACTACAAAGGGGATAGTTTTGAAACAAACACAACCCAGTATGGTAATTTGGTGGTTTATGTAATTTTTAACCATTGAGCAAACAGTGAAAATTAAATAAGCAATCTTTACCCGAGAATGATTATTTAAAGCAAAGCTATTAATAAAATCCTCTGACAGGTGGAGGCACTTAGTAATATCAATTAGTTCTCTCTTTAGATATGAAGTATTCATTTTATAAATTTATTTATTCTCTATATAAAGTTTGTTGCCTCTTGAAAAATGGCTTGCTATTGGGAATACATCTTGCTATTCATTTAGAAGAATATTCTGTAGATGATATGGACGGGATTTCAACAGTTTGAGAGGAAAAAAGAACAAGTGCTTTTGTTTTGCAAACATGAAGATGAGGCTGAGTGTTGGATTAAGAAGGAGATTAAGAGATGGCTTTGTGGAAATCTTCTGTTCAGGTACCATATTTGCTGTGTGGAGATGAGAAGTTATCATAGGCATTGCTGGAAATGTATGTTTTTTCTGTAATTCCTTATTTCTTCATTATCTTTCTCTGTTAAAGGGAATTAACATTGTTAATCTCTGTTAAATCTTTTGAGGACTCAAAGATAATTTGTTTCAGGCTGGTATAGAACAGTTGTGAAAGGGCAGAAGTAGAATTTAATTGTAAGGACTTAATTCATCATTCAGGTTGCTCAGCTGATAATCTGCATGCAAATTGTAAAATAATATATAATAATAAATTATAATAATATTAATAAATACCAAGATCTGGGAATCATATCAGCATGGGGATATTAAAAAAAATCAAATGTTTTGGGTTTTTTTTCCAGCAGGCATTTTAAAAGGTCCCCATGGTCTCAGTGTACTGAAATAGAGAAGGAAGATCTGATTTCATGTTCCTTTTGCTCTGTGTTTGGGGTGCAGAGGGAGGCAAACACCTGCGTGCTCTCTGTAAAGGAGCAGTCAGGTAGTGCACCAGGTATTTTAAACAGTTCCATCAGCACTGGAGTTGGAAAGCTGGTGTCTATTCAGTCTAAGGAAACCTCTCTCCAGCGGGGAAAATAGATATTTAGTCAGTCTGAGAAAATCCAGAGGGAAGTTCTGTAAAAATTCCACTTATATTTTATAAAACTAGTGTCAAATAAAGGTAATTGGAATATGAAGATATTACTCTGATTTGCTTCTAATAAATGCTAAGTGGCAGAGACAATGGTGGTGGTTTTTTCCTTTACCACAGTTTTGTGACGGAAGATGTGCTGGGTTTTTCGTTACTTTCTTGTTTCCCTTGGAGATACAGTAATACACCACCCAAATTCACTCCTATTTAAATATAAACAGGTTAGACTATGCCTAATCTCTGAAAAACTTGTGCTAATATACACTTTCTTTCAGACATGCCAACCTTTTATTTAATATGCTGTATATTTTTGTTCAACCTGTAGCTTTAAGTTTTACTGGGCAACAAGAAAAATATGTTGTTCTCCAATGCAAGTGGTTTTGCACCATGTGGTTGAGTCAACTGAGAAGCTGGAGGGAGATTGAGAAAGGGGATTATAGCCAGTTCCAAATCAGAGGGAAAGCAATGTCTGAAAAGAGGAGAAAACAACAAAGAGAATTAATAAGGTAACGGCAGAAAAGGGAAAAATTTCCACATCTATTTGACCATCCAAGGAGCTTTGGGAAGATGCACTCAGCTGAATTGCATTTATCAGGATATCATGTTTTGTATACGTGCATGGCTTCAGATTTTTATTGTGTTGTATGATGGATCATGTCACAGGAAGGTTAATAAAAGTGGCCATTTATTTTCTTTTTAATTTTAGATTTTTTATTTGTTGAAGCTTGATGAGGTCTGTTGAAGTCCACACCTGTAAATACGTTTTATAGTGCAGTGGTGGGATCATGGCATCATTATCAGCATGGACCTTGAGACCATAATGAACTCCAGAGATGCTATTTGCAGATCATGTCCCTGTGCTTGCTTCCCCTTTGCTTCTGAAAATATACATACTGGTCTGAGGGTGAATGGGGAGGGGCATTCTCTTGGAATTCTTCCTTTAGGCAGTGTTATGTGGATAAGGGGTTCCTTTTATTCCTGCATCTGCACAGCCTTCATCCAGGTATGTGGTTAGGAAAAGTTAGTATTTCCCCGTGTATTACACTTTTGGAGCATGCAGTCTGCACAGAATCCTCTGTGTTGCTGACTTGTTATTCAGCATCACACATGGATAATTATTATTCTTGTAAAATAAAACCCAATAGTTTGACAGTGACTTATGAAGAATGATATTCGTGTTAAGTCTTAAGTTACAACAAGACTTGGCTTATGTTTTCCTTGTGATAACTCCTTTATTTCCCCTCATCCACTGCAATATCCTGGTAAATGGTGTAAAAGGTGTGGAGAATGGTGGCAAGTTTGTGTTCTTTTTTCCTTCCATTCCAGGGAAAGCTGCAATGACAGGTGGCAGAATTTCACTCTGGTGAAATCCTTGCCCACATAGGAAGGGGTGTACAGAGAAAAATCATGTTTAAAATCCCTGGGTTTTGTGTGTTGTGCTCTGTACTCTGGGAGTCCCCTGAACTAAAGCAGCTTTTGCAAGAATGTCCATACAGAGACCTGATTAAAAGCCCAGCTCCTGAGGTGCTGTGCAGTGCTGAGATGGTCGTGGTCTGGAAGGTGAAGGAAACAGGTATGGCCTGGAAGCATCCATTCCTCCAGGGGCTACAACAGGCACTGCTTGAGGAACAAGCCGGGGGGTGCTTGTCTGCTCTGGAAGGGAAAAAAATACCCCTCCAAAAGGGAATTCCCAGTTAGTTCTGTGGCTGCTGCACCTTGCATGTGAAATCTCAGAGTTCCTGGGCGGCCGTGTCTTGTGCTGATGCTCCCTGGCTGCCTGTTGCCTCACAGGCTGGCCAACAGCCCTGGAGCAGATGGAAATTGGCCCACTGTGCCTCTTCCTGAGGTGGTGGCCTTCCTCCTGCACCACTACCATTGCAGGGCAGCTTCAAGTGTGGTACAAAGCAGGAGGTCACCATGATTGAGCCACGCTGAGAATCAGGCTCCTTACCTGCAGCTACTCTGGCTCTCCCTGCATGAGAAGAAAGGGGGATTGATCTCAAAGGTCTAAATGCTGTTGAGTTAAACCTAGGATTTGATTTCCCTCGAGTGAGTCTATGTAGAGAACAGAAGGGCTCCCCTTCTTCTACTTTCCCTCTCCCATGCATGCGTTGCAGTTATGCTTTTTTTTTTGTTTTAACACCTGGAAAATGGTGTGATGTTCTTTTTTAATATCTGCCTCTTCAGGTCAGAACATTTGCTGATGGAGAGCAGCTTTCAGCCATATGTTAAGTGTATGTGCAGTCAGACTCAAGTGCAGTGCTGGAATTTAAAAGGAAATTTCAAAGCCCTGTTGTTCCTGCCTGTTACCGTGGTGTCTGTGGTTGGGTTCTTCAAAGGGATTTAGCAGAGCAGTGACGTTCTGAAAGGGCTGTATAGACACAGTTCTGAGGAGAAGCATTAAAATATTTGCCTTGGGGAGAAATGAAAACATCTGAATGTTTTCAAAGAGTAAGTAATTCTTCTATGCCCATGCAAATTGTAAATAACAGTTGCTCCAATCACTATTGTTTGAGTTGTGTTTTGCTCCGGGCAAGTTCCCACTTTCCATCTTTTACCTGAACAGTATTTTAAGAGGCGTGTGTATACGAATGATATAATTTTACTTTTCACCATCAAAAAAGCCAGAAAGCTCCCTCTTCCTAGCCCCCATTCTCATTTATATTTGAAAGAAAAGAATGCTCTCTCAGCTGTCAATTAGCATGGAGAATGAACCAGCTCAGATCTTGGACAGTGGCTTCTGAATTCTGGAGATTGGGCTCACATGGTCCTTTGCCTGTGGACACACCCCAGAAAGTGCAAGGGGAATTTCTGAGTTCTTAGCTCAACCTAGTGAGAGGTTTCACACTTTTCCCCATGGCAGAGGAATATATTTAAAAGCTGTACAGTTTTACAAGTGAAAATCTGATCAAAATGTCATCAATAGGTCTGGCTGCTATCCCCAGGCTGGCCTCTGATTTTGTATTCTCTTGGGCAAGCTACTTAACACGTGGTTTCCTCACCCAAAATATTCAAGCAATACCTTTTGAGGACAAAAATGAGATCTTCAGGTGACAGGAGACACTGAAGGGCAAAAATCATGCTCTACCATGATGATTATTCTTTTCCTGAGAAGGTGCACTTTTTGGTTTTAACACTGCTTGGTGATGATTAATCGAGTTGTGTGGATTAAATTTTCAGTGAGAGTTATGAGATACTTTCCCAAAGAATAATGCATTTTAAATGTTATGTGAGATTTAAGAATTAAAATTTTATCTCATATTTCAAGGAATTTTAAATGACCTTCAGACTGAGCCAGCCAGTGGTTTGAATATGCTAATGAAATCACTTTGCTGGCAAGATGTTTTGTTTGGTAATGAAACACAAAACTGCTGACCGTGTTGAGCTGCTGCTGTTTGTCTGTCTAAGACAGTAATATTCATCCATGCAGTGTGTGCAGGCAAAGTTCAGGGATGAATATAGATGACCAGGATTTTCTGGGAGCTCATATAATGGTGTCCTTTAGGTTTTGGTCTTTGTAACCAGGTGATGACCTTTATTTTACACTGATAATGAGAGAAAGTGGCATTACTCTATCACTTGTCTCCATGAATACAGAAATAATTGAGTTCTCATCACTAATCATTTTAGCAAATCAGAAAGTCCCACTTAGCTCACATTTTGTACTTTTACTGGGCAACGTTTCTGAAGTATTGTGAGAATGTTTACTGCTTAATTCACTGCTCAGTGAAGATATCAGTCTGACTCCAATATTTTGAATGAATTTCAGTCTTTTTGGGGTTGTTTCATGTTTGGTTTTTTTCTACTTGATCATTTTCATTAGACTCAACCTAGAGGAATTAAATAAATTTCCAGGTTGAAGTATGAACATTACAGTTGACCTGGTAAAACAGTGCAAAATGTATCTGCACAGGTTGTGATCTAAAGTATTAAAGTTGTTTAAAAAAAATTAAAACCCAGACCTCAGAAGATTCAATTGAATTTTAAAAAAATCCGCAGATTTGCTTTTTGACTTATGCCTTGACTGCTGTAAATCTTATTAAGTAACGTTGTATAAATTTTCAGAAGTCCGAATTAGTTCCAAAAGAGTGGATGTCTGAAGTTGCAGTTTGTCTGGAAAGTTTACCTCCCACAGTTTATTCTGTTTGTGCAATTTACCTCATACAGTGCACACAATCTTCCAGATCAAANTTCTGAATTACTTTTTATCAAAGCTGAAAGTTTGCATTTAAATTTGTTGATTTGATTTTATGCAAAAACTGTTGAAACCGAAGATTTTGCTTTTAGCTTTGGAACAATTTTAGAGCTGAAAAGTGTTCATCAGTTCTGCTGGTCAGATCTCCAAATGTAATTGGGAGCATAGCATCCAGTTCTCTTTCCTGTGACACATAATGAGGGGGGAGTGGGGAGTAGGGACAGGAGGCAAGGAGCAGAAGGGAAGCAGATGAGCAGAGCAGAGGCTGATTTTTATTCCAGGGAGAGAAGAAGCTGGGGGGAAAAAAGAGCATGCTCATTATTCAGTACATTTCCTGTGAATTTTACCACGTCTTTGTGTCAAGCTTCCAATAAAATTGAACAATGGGCAAAAGTATTAATCTGTCTCACAGAACCCTATTTCAGTTGTTGCCTATTATATGCCTCTCACACTTCCCTGGAGAGGCTTGGGCATGTGAGGCACACACTCACCTCTGCCTGTGAATCATGGAAAGTCACTGGCAGCTTTTAGGAAGTGCCTGGGCTAGGAGATTTTCTTGGTTATTCCTTTTAATTAAGTTAATTTTTAAGAGCTGGAGACGGGGCTACATGTGTGGCGTGGAGATGCTCATGAGGATTATTTTGCTATAGCAGAAAATTTTCTGTGACCCACCAAGGGCTGGACCAACAGTGAGATCATGCAGGAGAAAGTGTTTCCTTTTCCCAGGAAAAAGCAGAAGGTGCAAGCTGTTCGAAGGTGGCACAGGCTGTAATGCTAAAGGCATCTTGCTGTGGTAAACAGCCGTGGAAGAATGTTTTGAGCCTTTAAATGTACTCTGAACCTTTCAGGATTTTTGACCTCTACAAGGAAATTTCTGAAACCCTTTCAAAAGTTAGTGGGTGAGGGTGGTGTTCAATGCCCTGTCTGGGAACTGAAAAGAAATTTTGCTTCTGGGGACATGTGAAATAAAAGATACTTACAAGGAAAGTATCTGGGGGGGTTGTTCACTGTCCTTTTTTTTTCATTCAATTGCCTGATTGTGTAAGCCCAGTTTCCAAGAAAAAGTTGTTTTCAGTAGATTTTTGCACTGTGGGCAGAGGACTAGCAGGATTGGTTTATACTGCTGGTTAGATTCTGGCTTTTCTGACAGACGTTTTTCTTGCCAAGTTAAGTAGTAAAAGCACAAATTCATAGCAGATATGCAGCGATGTGTTCTTAGATTATGTGTAATGCTAATGAATTTCAGTAATAATGTGTGGTAGATATTCAAATGGCTGACCTAGGTGGTTCCAAGGCATTTTCTAGGGCCAGATTTGTCATTTCAGCAATCTGGCTTAGCAGTTTTACCCTGGATAGCTATGTCCCTTAAGTCTTGTTCATTTCCTGTGCTTTTTTGTCCTGCTGTACCTACACTCATTCAATTTTTCTATTCCTTCCATCTTTGTGTTGTCTCAGCGTGTGTTTGAAGGGGCATTTCTGTGGCATTTCAGATGTGGAAATGGTCAATTCCCCTTATTTCCTTTTTTTCTCCCTCTTTTTAAATAAACAGGAATTGTTGATTAACAACATTTGGGGAAAAAATGTTCTGCTAATGAAAGTATAAACTTTCATTATGCGGGAGATGCATATTTTGCTCCATTTTATGTTATGTGAAGGGACCTTTAAAGTGCATGTGTAAGATTCAAAGTATCATTTGCACTGCATTGTGCAGGAGTATTTACCAAAGCTTTGTGAAAGCAGTGTTTGTCTTGTGCCTTGAAAAGCAAAACTGGTGAAGAATTTGTGGTTTGGCTTCTGTAGCATGATGGAAACCTCGTGGGATTACAGATGCCCTTTCTGAAATGACCTAAAAATGGAAAGAAGTCATTTGGAGAAGAATAGAAGCACTCCCTGAAAAGTTAGGTTTCTAGAAATAGCATTATGTGGATTTCAATTCATAACTGGGTATATAAATTTCTTTCTGTGGAAAAGTTCTGATTTCCCAAAGGAAACTGTGAGGGGAAAAGACTTTTGCTACTGCAGTTGCTATTACGTTTTCCTGGAAAAACCGAAAATACGTCAATTGTAATACGTGTGAGTTTTAAATCTGGCCTTCAGCAAATGTGAAATCATTGCCAGTAGTAATATTTTGTAAATGCTTTCAAGTTGTTGAGTGCAAGTTGATTTCTTTTTCTCATACTTGACTAAACTCATTCCTGGTATGGGTCCCCTGTCTGTTCCCAGTCATAACTGTTTGCAGTTATGATCCTCCCCTGTTTTTCACTGGAATAAGGCTGGAATGAGCTTGATCACTTCCATGAAGTGTCATGGTCTCCAGCAGTATATTTGCAATGTGAATCATTTTGAGGACCACCAGTCTGACTGGGAGCATGAAGAAAAGCAGTGCAATTTTTATCTATTATTTCAGGTTGTAGCTCTTATAGATAAGTTTAACTGTATTTTGTGACGGGAGCTGCTGCCTTGGCTCAGGCTGTTGTTTGAGAGCCGTGGGAACGCCACCTTTCCCTGCAGATAACAGATCATGTCTGTGCTGCACGTTCAGGGGGCTCTTTTCTGCAGACGTGATCTAAAGTTAAGGACAGGTGGCTCAGAGAAACAAGTAATCTTAGGTTCTTTTTGGTCTTCATCAAGTAGTCCCACTCAGTCTAAATCAGGCTTTAAGGCTTTTGTTTGCTCTAATGCAATTGCACATGTGTTTTACTCAGATTCCAGTGAGCCAGACTTTGGCAGCAAGACTGGATAAGCTTTCTATAGGTTTTTAAAAGCAAATTGCATTGTGCTGCTCCCTGGGAAAATGTCTTCCTTGAAAATGTTTAATCTGCCCTCCCTCCCTCCCCCCATCAGCTGTGAATGAAACTATCTGTGGCATACACTGACAGTTTGTGAGTCAATTTGTGTCTTAGCTAAGAAAGAAGATTTCTTTTTTTTACACCATGCACAGTGTTATGCACTGAGAGAAGTCTTGTTCATTTACAGTGTGGGAAGTAAACCATGGATCTATGATATCCCTCTGCCTTGTGGGGATTTCAATAACATGAGCATGGTCATTCCAGTTTAAGGACTTTCTGGATAGGAAAAGCAAGGGGAAGAATTGGGTAAATGTGGAGAAATGTGCAGATCTTTAGAGCAGTTTTATAGTTTTTACGCAACCCAGTGAAAAATAATCATGAAATTATGATAGAGTTAAAACCTGGGAATTTCAGTATTCTGAATAAAATGAAATGTGGCACAAATATTTACACACAAGTACATGGTACAAAAGTGTATGGGGTGATGGGGAAAAAAAGAGTTATTGATATTAATAATTTATTATTATTATTGGGGAAAAAATATTTGAAGATCACCTACTCCATGTGCAGTGAAGGCAAAAATGAAGTTCACTTCCTGAAGAAGCACAAGTTCTCTGAGATGCATTATTGGGATAGATAGATAGACAGACAGACAGACACCCACCCACACTCCTCTCCAGAGTGTAAATGTACAAGTGAATGACTGTTTCAGTGGGATATATTTCAGCTGCAGGACTATCATAGCAATTATTTGAACAAGCCTTGTAGTTTTCAATTTATCTACAAAAGGGCTTGGACACCTGGGAAAAGGAACGAATGAATCAATGATGCTGCCAAGACTTGCACTGTTCCAGATTTTCTGTGTAATTGTGTGGTTCTTGGCAAAGGTGAGGCTGGAAATCCATGTTGTCAACCAGCATGGAATCATCTCTTGGGAATAGAAGTGCTGTGCTCCTGTGGAGGAAAATGATGGTGTGTCCCTGCCTATTTCATGGCCAGACCTGAGATCTTACAATGAGATGCTATTTCTGAGCTGAGAAAACCACATGAAGGGATCTCTTTGCCACCAAAACAGACTGTTTAATGCTGTCTTAAAACCCTCAATGGGTTTTTGATGGCTTTCTTCAATATTTTGGGATGCAATCAGAAGAGATTTATGGGGCAAAGAATCAGTTTACTGACATGGAATAAGAATTGGAGTCAGCCTAAGGAAAGACATTAGGTAAGCTCAGAATTATCCAATAAAGGACAATGTAAAAAAGGTTCAGTCATTAAAATCTTCATTTTCCCCCATCTTCCTTATTGAAGTAATTGCTCCCCAAAAGGCCAGTTTAACTGAGGATTCATCAGGAAGCAGCTGTGATTCAATGTGAACATTTACCAGCACCATACCACCATCCAAATGGAGAATGGGGTCAGGTACAATTACACTACCTGTAAGTGTAGAGAAGGAAATGACCTCTATCAGTCAGTGGCCCGAAATTCCTGCCAGAAGCCTTCAGCTGAATTGTGTGCTGTGAAACAGTCTTAAAATTGACCAAGAAATTGCAATATGTGGAGCCATAGGGTAACTTTGGGTCAGGCAATCTGCAGCCTTAGCATGGTATCCATGAAGGGTGGTAACAAAACTTTGAGAGGTGCTACTCATGTTAGAAATGAGCTCTGATGAATGTGAAATTCTTCCAACACCTAGAATTGGTAACAATCTGTCTTTCCAGGATCCTCAAAAATTATGCAAAAAACTCCTTTATTTGAAACTGAATGCAACTAAAGAAACTTGGTCATAATCAAAATGAAAATTAGTCAAGTTATTAGCAAGAAGTAGATGATATAGCACAAACACGCAAAATTAGAATTTTACTAATTCAGCACTATGAAACACAATAATGAATAGCCAGGGCATAAAGAAACTCTTTTCAGATGGTCTCCAGAATGGTGTCACAAAACACCTTTATACTGCGCTCAGAAGGAAAGTTCAGTGCCTGCCTTGTGACTCCTGACTGAAGTCCCAGCTTCTGTGGGTGAGCAACATCCATGAACCCACAACCACCCCTTCTAATGAATTCCGTAGGTCTGGAAAGCCTGAGCACCTGGGCAAAGCTGGGTAAGCTTCTCTCAATGGGGAAGAAATGGAAATCTGGAAGGGAGCTCCATCTTGTACTTGGGGACAGGCTACAACTTCTTTGCATCTGGACATGAGTTTACAGTGAAACTGTAAATTTTCTGTTTACTGAATCACTGTCTACAGTGATACCTGTTGGGATTTGAGAAAAAAGAATTGTCTAAGAAAGGGATCTGAAGTTGTTCTTTTTCTCCCATGGCTTCAAAACTCTGGTATGTGAAGGGAAGCCCCTATTAGATTTATCATGCCCCTTGCTGAGGGAGAAAAGGAGGTGAAAGTAACTAAAATAATTTTTGAAAGTGAATCCACAGACATTAAGATACATTGAGCCAAGCCCAGAGTAATGCAGATGGGTGTTCATTTGATGACAGTGTCTTCCACAATATTGCAATAACTATTTTGATGTTTTTTTTGTATATTTTGCAATCTGAACATGCCTGTATAAGTAGCAGATAACCACTGTTAAAGCACATGTGCAGTTTGCCACATGCAGTAATTCTGAAATTTCTTCACAATCTTAGACACAGCCTTTCCCAAAGCACACTTAAAGAAAATATAAAGGGTTCTGCAGAATGGCTAAATGCAATACCACTTTTCTGCAGTAACACATGAAAAATGGTCCAGAAAGTATAATTGCTCCCATCTCCTGTATCTGAAGTTGATTGTTGTCTAAGTTCTAGTTCAAACATCTAATCCAGTTTGGAATATGAAACACATGAAAAATATTGTCATATAAAATATGACCAAACATCTTTGGTAACAAAAACCAAACCAAGCCTACCTTTATTGCATCTGCATAGGATATGTGACTACAGTATACTGCAGAAATTTTCATCATTTTCCGGAAAATCTGTATGCTCTTTAATGCTTCAAAATTATTCCAGTTTCATGGCAAAAAAATCACTTTTTTTCTTTGAATAAGGATCCTGATTTTACTTAGGATCTTCTGGTAAAGACTTTAGATGCTGCAGTAGGATAAAGTGATAGGAGGAACTATGAATAAGTTTTAAGGGGCACCATGGACTCTGTCAAGACCTCATCTTAGATAAATGTCTGGATAAACATTTAGATAAACATCATGCTTACGGAAAGCTATTTGTTCAAAAACTTCCTTCTGGCTACAGCTGCTTCATATTACACATCTCTGATTTATAGTGGTATATAGGTCAAGACAAATGATCACTGTGCAACTGCTGGGAATTAGGTTAATTCAGATTATTTTGCTATAGGTTCTTGACTATTGCAGACTTCTGTTTGAGCTCTCAGACAGGTTGCCTTCCAGACAATTGCCTGGATGAGATTTTGGAGGCAGGTGTTAACTGTGGAAACTTACTTAGCATTAAACTCACTTGTCTGTTGCCGCTGACTTTGGAGACTATACTTTTTTTTTTCCTGATCATTGTCCTCCACAAAAGATCTAATTGAAAATATCTGTCAAATCATGTCTCTGGTTTCCCTCTTCTTCCCCCACCCCCCCATTAATTGGACACGTATTGTGTTTGTGTGGGAAGGAAGGAGGCTCTGTAGCAGGGTTGCAATATTGCTGGGAAAAGAACATTAAAATGGATAAAGGGATTTCCTAGTGGTATAAATACCTGCACACGACCTCCCTGTGCTGCGGAGCCCTCCTCTGTGTGTACCTCCAGGTAAAGTCCTGGAATAGAGTTTGAGGTGCCGTTAATCCTGCAGGATCTGCTCTGGTAGAACAGGGGACAGGCAGCTCTCTTGCCTCCTGGAGGGTATGAGCTGCCAAACATTTGCTTCCTCAGACACCTTTGTGCCTTTGAATTCTGACTCTTCTCCCTCTCTGCCTCTGATAATGCATCACAGCGCTGCAGAGTGCCTGCAGGTCTCCAACCATGCCACCAATGTTGTGTCTACAGGTACTTTTTGAAAATTGCTCTCATTTGTAATTTTTGGGTGATATATGAGTTCATCAAATTCTCAGTATTTAAGATGTTCAATATCAGTGTTCTGTAAAATTGGGACTATGTCAAAGTAGAAGAAATTTCACAAAACTCTGCATATGAGTGAATCAGGAAAAGCACAAATATTTGTATTTTAGCTAAATAACGTAGTTTTCTCTAAGTTTTTTACAAGATTAGACTCAAATATGCTGACAGCTTAGGACAGGTTTAAACAGTGTCATTGTTGGTGTAACTATGATCTTCAATGACAACTGTCATGTAAATTAATTGAAAGGTTGTTTATTATGCAGCCATAATTTAAAATATTATAAATTACCTTAAATGAGAAATACATTTAAAAGACCTCAAGTGTAAATATAGATTGGGGGAATTTTAAAGAAGTAAAAGCATTGCTTTGCAAGGCATGTTGTAAAGTGAATCAAGACTAAGGTTTAAGTGGGATGTTCAAAATGGGTAGTAGAAATCTTGTCAATATTTTTGAATCTTGTATGTTTGTATATATAATCCAATTAGATGTATTTAAATACTATTTAATCACTGAATATCTGAGCTGAGCCAAAGAGAGTTTTCTTGCAGAGGTGGTATTCTGGAATACAGGAATTTTTGAAACAATGCAGGAACAGAAAAAGAAATAGTTGATTTATTTGAAATTGCATTAACATTAGAATTTTATTTGGAGTCTTAACAAGAAACCAGATTTTTCCTGGAAAGCATTAGTAATGAAGCATTTTAATGAAAAGAAAAAGCATGTAAGTGGTGAAAACTGATTATCGGTAACAGAAACAAGGATATATACATCATCTTATACATTAAGCAAGAGGCTCAAGATATCCTAATACAGCTGTGGGTTAGCAATAGTGGCAGGGAATAGGAGAATTTAAATTTTGTATGAGGTCAAATTTATAGATCTGTATCACAGCAGTATTTACTAGATTCATCTGGCTTGTAATGGAAAGGACACAATGAGGGTTGGCCCAAAGCATCTCTTCACCTGCTACAGGTTTAGGTTTTGGCATTTTAAATGTCAGAAGTTTAAAAAATGGATGTAACAATTCTTCATCACAAGAAAGGTAAAAATACTTCTGTTCAAATACTGTGCCATGTCATTCAGCTGATGTTCTGTAGTATCCTCAACACTTTAGCTGCTATTATTTCTTTTAAATAGCATCATCCTTACTATTTAATTTTAAATAATTATTAGCAAGTCAAAAATTGTTTTTCCATGCATAAAGGTTATAGTATGTGGACTATGAAATAGTGGAATGCAACCAGTAAAGACTCAGATCCTAACAGAAAAGTTGAATTGCTCTACATGCATTACAATCATTAACACAGTCTTTGTTTTCACTGCATCTACATTAGTATAAGCATGTTTGTCTTAGTAGATTTTATATCTGTACAAGTGTATTTAAACAGGACACCTTACTGTTATGATTACTGTTGTAAAACCCAAAGATTCTAATCCCTAATTATATAGACTGTTTTGAACAACAGGAATGTGTTCTTTAAAATGTGGTTTTACATATCTGAATGTTCATGAACATTAATTTTTAATATTCTGTTTTATTGCAGTTGTTAGAGGGGGCAGTGCATGCATTTTTATTCCTACTTATACATGAGAAACAGCCATATCTCTGTATTGCATTCAGCAATAAATGATCTCATTCTTCAGGCACTGGCTATTACTGGGCCAGTGAAATACCCCTGTGAAAACATTAGAGATAAATTAACACTGTGTTTGTTGGTGCTGGTGATGGAAAATGTTTATTTAGGCCTGGCTTTTTAGAAGAATCCAGAATTTACCATCTCATTTCTCTACCCCCTTGCCAAAGGACTCTGAAAGCTTTTTGTTGCTTGGCACGCAAGAAATTGTGATTTTTGGACACATCAAAGCAAATGTCCCAGGCCTTCATTCACTACAGGTTTGCTCAACAGTGAAGGCTATTTCCTGAGACCATAGAATTAGTTTTTATGTGAGATTGGAATGAATCAGCGAGTGGAAGCTCTGTGAGGAGAGGAACAGGTCACCTCCTTAAGAGTGCAATGCTTCCCCTACTCAGCGGTTTGTGCAAACTGGGTTATGCCCATACATTATACTAAAAGCAACTCATCAAGAGACAGCATGACAATTCCTAGTCCTGCCTCAGAGGATGTAGCATGACAATTCCTAGTCCTGCCTCAGAGGATGTCCCACTATTTCTGGTGGCAATTCTCCCTGACAGGTCCCTGTTAACCTGATGGTTGTGACCCTGTGTTAGATGCTCACAGAAGTAGCTACAACTGCACAGAAGTCACTGCCTGTCTCAATCTTAAAGGCTGTGTCTTGAATCTTTAATTCTTATGAGTCCCATCTGCTTTCTCTTTGCTCCCAATGCGTATGTGTCCGTGCATTGGCTTTGCCACGACAACGCTGGGACGCCCGTGGCCAGGCCTCCACTACTCCGTGCCCTCCTGTCACTATGGGAATCAACCTTCCACCTATGGGGTGATGGCAGGTAAGAGGCCACCCCTCAGCTGGGTGAGCTGTCAGCCCGTGGATTTTAGCCAGTTTTCTTTTAGAGGGACCAACCCAAGGCGATCGTTTAAAGAAGGTGGGATTTGGATTGAGGTGATAGAAAAAGGATTAGGAAATTAGGGACCAGTGCCCAGAGTTCTCCAAACCTCCACATCTCTCATGAAATCACTCTGTGTCTTATGGCTCCATACAAGGCTGGGAAAGTCCTGCTCTTTTTGCTCGCCTCTGGCCACTTCTCCTGGTGATTATCACTTTCTGAGGGACCAGGAGTGACATACCCAATATGCCTGTGTATTACTGGTACCTGGGCTGATGAAGCCCTGGCTGAAGCTATAAAATAACATGATGGCATAATGAAGGGATAGCTGAATTCAGCAGGCAGCTCAGCCATGTGATCATGGATTTTTACACTCATGAATGCATGCTAGCGTCCTGCTCATTCTTTACTGTCCCAGGCTCAGAGTGAGGCACTTTTATTCCATGCAAGTTTAAGTAGCAGTCAATGGGATAATGACATGAACCAGATTACCATAACTCCCAGGAAATAACTGGGACTTGGAAATAATCCCAAATCAAAATGAGAATTTTATTTCATTTAAGAATTAAGGAAATACTAGAGTAAATCAGCATAGACTAATATATCTGTATAGGGACGGAATGTAGACTTCCTTCATGGTGTGCGAATTTCCAAATGCTCCTGTTTCATCGTACATTTCTGTGCCTTTTGCAAACATTCCTGGCATTGTCCAGATCCCTGAGGAAAGTTAATAAGTAATAATAAATTATATTGCTGAGAAATTAATTTTGTTTAATTCCAAAATAAATACATTTTAATTCTTCTCCTTTCTTTTCTTATTTTAATTTTTTTTTTTTACTTTATTTTCTTAGGTATTAAGCCTGCAACTCCAGAGATGCTCTCAGCAAGTCTCTCCCAGACTCGCATCTTACAGACATGCAGCATGCCCCACCCCAACGTGGTAAATGGTGTCAGCACCTTGCAAAGCAAGTCTCCCTCTTTTAAAGTATTTTTCATTATTTTTTGAGAATTTTTTTTGTGGTTATTCTGTTTGAAGTGTATAAAATAATTCTATGGGGTTAGAACCTCCAACACTTATGGGAGTGATTGGGGCAGGCAAGAAAAACCTCACCCTAATAAATGGAGGAAGCAGTGGGAGGTTAATGAAGTTCTGTGCTCTTCTACAGAGTTTTGTGTAGATTAGAAAATTGGGAATGATGACCTAAGAACCTGGAATTTACTGGTTGCTCCAGATAGACTGAGGAGTGTTAATATTTCTCCAGTAATTCCCCCCATGCCTCCATCAGGTCAGAGACTTTTTAGCTCTACCTACAATATCTAGGGAAAAAACAGCCTTCATTCTTAACTGAATCTCCTTGTTAAGTCTGACATTTGTGAGCAAAAGGTAGTGAAAGATAGTTCTGTTTTGTCCGTGAGCAATTTCTTTTTTGAGGGATCATTCCGAATGAGTTCTGGTTCGGTTTTTTTTTTCTTTGAGCTCTTACCGGTGTACTTTCATCCAAGAAATTTTATGCTCCCGCTAAGCCAAGGTAGTCTCTTGTCTGAGCAGCAAATGGCATCTACATGGAAATATTCTTAGTACCATAAAACAGAGACTGGCAAATTTTAAGTGACTCAAAGTGACACAGATCCATCGATCTTGTTGTGCCACTTAATTCCAGCTTAGAGCATGGGTTTTTAATTGTGTAAGTTTAGGCCATTTTCCTCTTATTTAAGTGCTTCACAGTTTGCTAAGTAATAGGTGGCTATGGCTTGTGAAAGGGGCTGTTGATAGGCTTCCATGTGTTGGGACAAGAAAGAGAAAATATATCCTAGGAAATTCTAGCTCCTGGTTTCTCTCACGTAGGTTATATAATTAATATTATGGACACGGATTACGAGGGGATGAGGGGCGGTTTTTGCTGTGTAGCAGCAGAGAATTGCTGCAATGAGCTTTCTCTTTGGCCTTGCTCAGGTGGTCTGACCCCCTGCCTGTACAAATTCCCGGAGCACGCGCTGAGTGCCAGCTCCTGTGCCCTGGGCCACGGCTTCACTCCCATGCCCCAGCCCCTCCTCACGGACGACCCCGCTGCCACGGACTTCAAGCAGGAGTTCCGCAGGAAAAGCAAGTCCGCGGAGGACCCCGTGGACATGGACTCCCCTGAAATCAGGGAACTGGAGAAATTTACCAACGAGTTTAAGCTGCGGAGAATCAAGCTGGGTATGTGCTTTATGTCCACAAACAAAAGGCTGAAAGATTCCAGTGAAAGTCCAATTATTTCTGAGTGTTTTATGGTCTGGCCTCTGCCTTTGCCTGATCATAACTCTAATCCTGCCTTGCCCTGCAAAACTTTCTCCATTCCTAGAAGACTTGCATGGAATTAATGAACTTCAGCTTTTACTTTGCAGAAAGGGACTTTAAGCTTTCCTGCCCTTAAATTCTTTGTGTTAAATGCAGAGAAAATTTTTGCTGTTCAGTAAATTACATTATGTCAGATGCAATATTTTGCACAGCTCCAAATTATCTGCAGCTTAGGGCAGGACATGCTCTAACCTCTCTTACCCATCATCTTCCCCATAGACTGTTTAATCTGATGGGTATGCTGTCATTTCAGTATGCACTGAAATGACATTCATGGGAAGCCCTTCACACCAGTAGGAAGCTTCTTTTCCTGGTTTATTTTTTTGTGCCATGACACAGTTGGCAAGCAGTTGATGTGTTTGTTGCTGTGAGAATACTGCTGAGGACGAAGGTGGGCTGAGCCCTGTCGTTCTTGGCATCATCACTTAAAATGTTGCATCAGAATTATAGGGAATCCTTTTACTTTATAAATCTAAAAAAACCCATAAGGTTATTTGGGGTGTGTACGCACTATCTCAACAGCTCAAAAGCCTGTATGTTCCATTTGTCTAAATTGAAATAAAATAAATTAGGATTTAAAAAATATTTGTGAACCACACATTTTTTTTTGTATATCCTGTATTTGATGTCAGCCACAGCAATGGAAAGTGTTTGCCATGCCACACATAGTTAATCACTGCATCTTCATCCTGGATTTTTGAGGCAACAAAACTTCCTTTGGTGCAAGCAAACAACATGGAGCCTGTAGAATGGGAGAAAAGCAAAATGCTCAGGAAAAATAATCTGAAAAATAATCTGAGTTTGAGCTTTACAAGACAAAACAGAATTGTGAGTCTGAGTGACGCAGGGTTAGTGCAGTCGAAAAGGAGGTTAAAAGGTGCCTCATGGGACATGGAGTGCCTAAAGAGATCCTGCCTTGTCCTGGCACGAAAACAGAAAATGAGGGTGATGATCCAGTCCCCCAGCCACAGCAGATCCACATTCAGAGAAATGAAGAGGGAGCTGTTGGTGGAAAGTCAGAGTCTGCATGGAAACTGCACCATTTCTCTGATGACTTCTGCTTAGTTGTTGCAACAAATAACAGGAGATCAGCAGTGCCTCTAGGGATCAATTTAGTGCTCTTGCACCATCTACAGAAAGACATGGGGTGTCTGGAACCTTCTCAAAGCCCTAATCCTGGAGCGTGAAACTCCACTAAATCAGTGTCACACTCCACAGAAACCACCAGGAGACTGAACACGGCTCTGAGGTGAGCTCAGCTGGCCACAGAGACCTCTGTACAAAGCTCAGACCCAGGGCACTGCAGCACACACTGTCCACGAGAGCCAGCAGTGAAGGGCTGAGCATCTCAAGGAAAGTAACCCTCCTAAAAGCTTAAAAGTTGCTTTTTCCTCTTTGTTTTTGGCAGGTTATACACAAACCAACGTTGGAGAAGCACTGGCTGCTGTGCACGGCTCTGAGTTCAGCCAGACGACGATTTGCCGGTTTGAGAACTTGCAGCTGAGCTTCAAGAATGCGTGCAAACTGAAATCCATCCTGTCCAAGTGGCTGGAGGAAGCAGAACAAGTGGGAGGTAGAGAACTGAAATCCTCTAATTACTGATTTGCACTTCAAGCAGAATCCCATATAAATATTTTAGGGCTATTATATGTCTTCCACGGACAAAAGACTTTGTTTTACCAGCTTTAAATGCTCAGGTGTGTTTGTATTAAAGTAGAGTTACCTTTTTTTTGGA
This sequence comes from Phainopepla nitens, assembly GCA_013400175.1. Lineage (NCBI taxonomy): Eukaryota > Metazoa > Chordata > Aves > Passeriformes > Bombycillidae > Phainopepla > Phainopepla nitens. Next base: position 445,281 of record VXBQ01015438.1, read on the forward strand.
TGAGCATGGAGGGGAAAATTGAAATGCATGGAGTGTACAGAACAGCAGAAACATCTCTTGGGCTGCTGGAAGAAATTTCATCTCAGCCAACCAACTCCAGCCCTGTAGAGAGCCAGAGTAGGTTCTGCAGGACAGCCCATTTCGCAGTGTACTGGCATTTTTCACTAGCAAAGGACTTTTGCTTCTAACCATTTCTGCTTATAACCATTTGTAGTTGGAGGTAAGACAATGACCAACCATCCTAAACAATGGAAAGATCCTGTATGTAATGCTCCTCTTATTCAGCAGCACTTTCTCCTGTGCTTTCTTCTTCCTTCAAAGACAGTGACTATTTTCCTGGAAGTTATTGTTCTTGTTTTCCAGTCCCTGTAGAATGTAACTGCCAGCTTTTGTTGTTTGGCTTCTTCTTCTTTTTTTAATACAGCTTTGTACAATGAAAAAGTTGGAGTAAATGAACGGAAGAGGAAGCGCAGAACCACCATAAGGTAATAAATATTTAGGTCATTACAGGTTAGAAACAATTTTTGGCTAAGATGCTTCTTTTTCTTCTGTCAATATTAAAGTACTACTTACTATTAATGAATATCTACATCTTGTACTTCTAAAAGTTTCAATATTTGGAAACATTCTAGTGGAAAAAACCTGCATAACCCTCCAGACTCGAAATTCATTCCAAAGATACTAATTTTTCCCAATTAAAGACTTTTTTTCAACCACACACTTTCACATGAAAATATTTTTTTTCTAATTCAGTCAGAATTTTTTCTATCTATATAGTGAGTAAGGTATAAGAGCACCTTTATTTTCATTTTGGGAGATTCTACATTACACCAAAATAAATGGTATTATTTTGGTGTAATAAATAAACATATAGATTTTGATACAATAAAAAAAACAATATAAATTTGCCAGAGAATTGAGGTCTGGGAAGTTTGAGAGAAAGCTTTCGTATGCCCTGTTGCATCTCTCTCACTGAATTCTTTGAAGTTCCAAAGAAACACTTTAATAAATTAAAGGGAAAAAAGCCAGACTTGTTCTGGAAACTTCCTTTTCTTGTTTCTCAGAACTCTGGTGGCCAACATCTGCCACCTCTTGAGTCTCAGCTCCATATGGAAATTGAGTAGCCTGCCCCAAAACATATTATAAAAAAAATTACCAAAAAAGGCAAAATGAGAGTGTGGAGTATTTCCTTCTCCTTTAGATATCATAGATTCTAATTAAAGGCTCCTCTGAAGAGATGCTTCTCTACTGGGAGTGCATTTGGGATGGAAAATGCTTCACAGCTCATCTCAGCCCCTCACAAGAGATGAAGCTTTACTCTTGAGAGGTCACTTTCTCCTCCCAGCTTCTCTACAGGCCAGTGAGGACTCAAGTGGCGGTGCCCAGACCTTCCCCATTGATTGGAGCATGGCCTGCAGGAGAGCTGGGAGCATCTCTGTGCCCCTAGCCAGAGGACCCCTCTAGAATTTGTTCCTCCAATACTGTGGGCTTTGGTTTTTAACATCTATTGATAAAATCAGTCCTTCTATTAAGCATTTTTTACATCTAACCCCGCTGCAGTGGGATTAACAAACAGGGCAAGTTGTCAAGAGCATGGATAATTGAGGAGAAGTTCAGGACAAAATCCTGTGTAGTTAGAAAATATGAATTATGTCTTGGAAGGCATACAGCACCTCAGTTGAAAGACCTGAAACTAATCAGGGAGGTGGGTCTTATCTGAGCTCTGTAGCCTTACTCTCAGCCATTCTTAATGAGTATTTGAGGACAAACTAATGGTATAAGAAAAGACCCATGAACTAACAAGTTCACCACAGCTTATGTGACAATAAATTTATAAACTTTATATTGTTTTTTTATTGTATCAAAGTCTTTATGTTTATTTATTACACAAAAATGATACAATTTATGTTGGTATAATGTAGAATCTCCCAAAATGAAAAGTTCATAGGATTTTTCTTATACCATTAGTTTGTCTTCGAGTTAGACCATAGCAAAAACTTCTAAATTTGAATTTGTGGGAAGTATTATAATTCATACTTTGCTCAAGACCTAAGAAGTTTTTAGTCAAAAGTAATGATGTTTCTATACTTCTGTATGCGCAGAACACTATGCTATTAATTTGCCAGTTTTGTTAAACATTAGTAAATACTGAAAAACAGACCTGTAAATGAAAGAGCAACAGATGAAATAACTAGAACTCGAGCAGATACTGTATTTCTGTAGCAAATACCTGCACCTCACTTCCAGAATAATGCATGAAGTGCCCTCTCGTGTCCAAAGAAATTACAGCTACTGCTGAAACTTCTGGATGCCTCCTGGTGGCACACAAGCATGTCACAGAATTGTTTTTTAGAATATGTAACAGAAATTGGAAGCAAATTCTATCTGAAAATAAGAAAAAATAACCATATTAAATTATTCTGTTTAGTGAACCACTCAACTTTGATCGCTGCAGACTCTGAGGAACAGGTGAAGGCAGACATTTGGAGAATGTGGTGATGGCTAAAACAGCTGACCATAATCTCTATGATTTCTAGGAATACTCTAGTGCTGTCTCTATAATCAGTGAGATGAAAAACGTACAGTGTTTCCCAAATCTAAGTGGTGGAGCTCTTCCTCTCTGTAAACCCAAATGATTTGATACAACCAGGTAACACCACTCATGTGCATTTGCTGGGGCAGCAGGGTGGTCAGACTTGTTCCAATTCCTGTGACCCCACTCATTGCTAGTTAGTGGCTGTGTCTTCTAGATAATATCAAGAAGCACAAATATTTTATAATTAACACTGAAATTGCACTGAACTTGATGCTATTTTTGCCTTTTAATCACCTCATGCCAAAATTCTATATGATGTCACGCTGCTTGTGTCAGCAGAGAACTCCAGAGTATTTTTAGTGCTTTGTGGGTTTTTAGTGGGTTTCTTTTATGTAGAGAAAGATGAAACAAACCAAGTCCCTGCCTTCAGTGCTGTTACTTGATCTTTCTCTTGAACTAGTGGTGAAAGCCTGAATGTATAGAAAAAGTTTTTGAACTTGAAATTTTACCCCTATTTCCAGCATCGCTGCCAAAGAAGCCCTAGAGAGGCACTTTGGAGAACAAAGTAAGCCGTCTTCTCAGGAAATTATGAGGATGGCTGAGGGGCTCAATCTTGAGAAAGAAGTTGTGAGAGTTTGGTTTTGCAACAGAAGACAAAGGGAAAAAAGAGTGAAGACCAGTTTACACCAGAATGCCTTCAGTTCTATTATCAAGGAGCACCATGAATGCCGGTGAAGCTTTTCCCCATACAGATGTGAATTTCTGTTTTGCTTATTGTAAATATTGTGTTGTTAAAAAAAAAAAAAAAAAAGAAGAAGAGGAGACAGATCACTAAGCCACTGGTTCCTCCTACGAGCTACCAGCTTCAGATGTAGTGTTTGTGGAAGACCCAATTTTAATGGAAAAGGTTGGAAATGAAATCCTGCAGTGTCTGTTTAAAGAGTTGGAGGTCTCTGCAAGGAACCCATCACGTATTGTTCAGCTAGGAATGCTTCCCAAATTTCACAGGCAGCTGCAGCTTCCCTGTGCTGTGCCTTTCTTGCCTCTGTGGTACGAGTTAATGACTAAACGTGTGTTGTACCTTTGTGTGATGACTCTGTGTGTTCAGAAAGGTTGCAAAGCTCCGTGTCAGCAGCTGTAGCATGGGAAGGATTTTGCTGTCATTAATGAAGGCACTGTGAGCTCACCAGGACAGAGGTGTCACACTGCTCCTGCTGGGTGCTCTGTCTCAGCCCAACATTTGGCTGCTTTGAACTGGTGTCAAGCAGAAGTGTCTTGGATAATGCTTGTTATCAAAGGTAATTCTTGCTAATTTGTTACGTGCCTCAAAGTCTGGTTTGGGTAGGCTTAGCTATAAAAATAGGAATACAGTTTATCTGACCTTAAGACTTTGTGGCTTGAGGGGAAGAAAAATAATAATCAGAGGTTTTATTATATTGGTCTTTCTCCATGTTGTACTTTCTTCTGATTAAAACCATGTGTGGACATACTTACACCAGAGATGGTGTGTTAAACTAAAAAGTGTACAAAAGAAGAATTTATTGCACTGCATATTCCCCCCTCTATTACACCCCACTAATTGAAAATAATCTCTTATTTATCATCCTCTAGCCTAGAGATGATAGAAGGGAAAAAATCTCGGTGCCAGAGCTCCACCTATCAGGCAGGCACTGAGAAAACTGAGTTAATGACTGTAGTACTCACCAGGGATAGATTATCCAGCCGTCTCATCAGCCCTGCTCATTGTTATGGGAATTAGCCCATTACCATATAAGTACTTTGACTGTTTTCCCAGGACTGAAATTAAGTGAGTACACGCAAGCAGTACTGGCCAGATACATTTTATTTTTCCATAAAACAAACCCGATGATTTAGAAAATGTCTATATAATAGGCCCACAGAAAGCCAAAGGAGTTTAATGTTCAAGACCACTTAGGAGCAGCATGTACAAGTTAAGAGCTCATTCTCTAGTGTATATTAAATTATCTCTGATACTTATTACAGTGACCGTAAGCATATTCAGCAATGGAAATCAGGCTCCTGTATTTTTAAAAAAATATATATTTTTATGGATGAATGCACTACTCTAAGCCTTTAACTGAGAAGAGAACTTCAGTTTAATAACTCAAAGGGTAGAAACTGTGGCTGTGTACTCCCTTCAGGCTGCTCTCATGACTAGCATGGCTCAGCCACTATAGCAGAGACCAAGCTGCATACTTTTATCCACCACGGGTTATCAGCAGGTCATGAACTTCACAAAAAAAGTTCAGCTGAGAGGATCAGCACCCAGCAAAGGTGGTGGCATGCATTGGTGTACATTTCATGTGATGTGGTCAAATGCTATGTTTATCATGAAATTACTATCTGATATATAAAAACTTTATTTATATTCCAAATTATTTTGTTAATTATAAAAGGCTTCCTAGAAATGCTATCAGCCTGTACTTCCCAATCTCCTCATCCAGTAAAGCATTCCTATACATTTGGCACTCCAGGCAATGGTTTGTAGTTCTCTTTTGGTAACACTTCCTTTTTTTTTAGCTGTGTGTCATGCTGAAGTGTATTTCAGAATGCTCTAACAGTTTGTTCCAGAGCAGGCTCACTGTAACGTGGTGGTCTCTTGCCCCTCAAAAAGTCTCATAAGGGAAAGCTAATTGGAACAACAGCAAAATAAAATGAAAGGTGGTACATAACAAAATTGTCTTGCAAAGGAATGACAAGAGGCCAACTTGGGGAAGAAGCCACCATTTAAACACATTTACCTGCTGCCACAGAAATACAAACAAATTAGAATTATTTAAAGAAAAGCTGGATGAAATCAATTTCAACTGCTGCAGCTGGAGCCATTACTTACAGAAAGTGGCAATTCGTTCTTTTTCCTCTGGGAACAACTTAATTACCATCAATTACTCTTGATTGGGGGGGGTGGGGGTGGAGTGAAACAACCTGCATATAAGGCAGGATTTCCAAGGAGTAGCTCTATAAACCTGTTTAGCTGGCCATTCAGCCAAGCTGCGCTGCACTGTTTTACTTTGAAACATTTGTGGGCTTTTTTTCTTGCTCTTCTTTTCCCATGGTAACTTTAGGCAGGGTGTTAAAACCACACTAGAGGGCAAAAAAAGGTGTTATCCCAAGGTATAAATCTGAGGTTCAGCTGTCTCTGAAGAACTGATGTGCTGTGCCCTCATGTTTGGGACACAACCAAGCAAGCATAGGCCAAGCTGCTCATCAAAGGTAAGGTGAATAACTTCAAGTTACTCTCTGCTACACTTAATGTGTGCATTGAATGCTATAGAGTCTGCTCAGTTACGAACTGTACTAAAAGGCTGATGGAGGCAGGCTGTTCACCTTCCTGCCTAATATAAGAAGTAGGGGTAAATATGGGAAGATGGAAAGAAGCTTAAAACAAAACAAACCAAAAAAAAAAAGTGGTGGTTTTTTAACATGCTTGGGGAAAAAAAACATCAGTGAAAAAAAACATGCGGGTGCTGAAGTTCCTTTGTGTGGATGAGTTCTCAGGTGAGAAAGCCACTGAAAGCTGGTGTGCGTAGAACTTGCATACAGCTCTGAACATGCTTTATGTTTAAAATGATTGGAAGAGTATTAGGGGAGGAAGCATCATCTCTGTTCACCTGTTCTCACTGCTCCCCTGGGAATTGCTCCTGGGCACTTGAGGCATAGGACTCTGGGTAGAGCCATGTTTAGGTGCATGCACAACTACGTCATTGCTCCCAGATGGAGACTCAGCTCCAGTTCCTATTTAGGTGTTAGCAAGGATAAAGGATGGTAAGGATTAATTGGTTTCCCTGGGTATTTCTTAAAATCACTCAATGTGATTTAAAAGGAATTTGTATCTAAGTAGGGGGTGCAATTATTCTGGACTGATCCAACATAATTGCAGACACATAGCAAGCCTGCAAACCTACAGCACTTCTCACTCTGCTACCCAAAGATTTTCACAGGTTAGAGCCGTAGGATTGAAAAGGTAGCTTATAACAAACCACAGCATTGATACAGACACCAGCCCTAGTTCACCAGTCCTAATGGGGCACAAAGCAATACTTTTCTCCCTCAAAGACCCAGAGAAAAGAACTCATTGTGGAATTACACCCACTTTGGACAGTTATTAAAAGGATTAACTGCACACCTCATTCAGAAAGGACACAAGCCTCGGTGTTCAACCAAACTGCAATCAACCGCTAACATTTTAGCTCTGTGTTCACATTATGATTTCTCTTTCAATACCACAGAGCAGTACTTGGGCGTGAGGTTCCAGACAAGGGAATGCAAACTTGAACAAATCTTTACTGAATGTTGAGTCGAAGGCCCACAAGCAACTACAATAAATATTATGGTGTTTAATTACTCAAGCCAAAGCAGTATTTATCAGAGCTCATGTAAAAAGCCCAGTAAGAGACAGATGCGTAAAGACTAACCCTACAGAGGACAAAGTCATTGTGAAATAAAAAGCCTTTTATTAGATTTTTACAAAATAACTTGTAAAAAAAAATCATGCCATACTAGATATTTAAATACATTAACTTATGCATTCCTACCCACTACCTGACAGATTTCAGTTTGTCCATTATTTTTTTGAAAGAGAAAGGACACCAGCAATTCTAGGCTTAAAACCTGAGGAAGGCTCTCCTATGAATTCTCTTTGCTGACCTCAGTCCTAAACAGTAGATGGTGCAACAACAGTAGATTCACTGAGGTTTCCTGCTACACTTTGCCTAGAAGCAAAGTCTCTTTATGAGGTTTGTTCCCCCCGCTAGTTTTCCTGGTTTTGCTTTTGGGAGGTGTTTTGCTTTTCTCCTTTTAAAGCCAAGAGGATTGTTGTTTCTGTTCAATGAGCAGCACCACTAAATCAACACTGAGGGGTAAATATCTCCAGTAGAGTCAGGGCTGAGGAATATCACACCATATAGGAAGTAATAACCGGGAACTGCATTCTCATTTTGTCAATTTCAAGTATCAACAGTTCTCATTCCTTAGTACAAGGCATATTCCACTTAAAGCTAGAATTGTGTTGATGCAGTTCAAAAGACCATAGAAAAACCTTCACAGAACCAGAATGCTTTATTATAGTGTTTAGACAAGTAGTTATATTTTATGATCCAAAATTGTTCTCAAAACTAGTATTTAGATTCAGCTTATCAATGTGATCAGTTGCATCTTAGCAAACAAATGCACAGTTATCTTCCATTAAGAAATACTGTAAAATATATACAAATGTTGCTTCAGGCAAATGTCCTTTTTGCAAGTGCACAAATTGCATTTCTGAATGAGTGCATCTCTCCAGCACTGAGTCCCATCAAGTGTACAGAGAGGTCTCACCAAAGCATTTTGTGAAACCATCTTAATTATTAAGTTTACTCACCTTTCAAAGACTCATTCTGAAAGAAAATCACAAAGGTACAAGATTTATATACATAAAGGCACAGCAATTCTGTTGAAACCAGCTATGTTACAGTAGAATAGAGTTCAATCAGTGCCTTTCATGCAACAAAGTTCACTAACAAATGTAACTCCTCTCCCAGGAAAATTAACTGCACAAGGAGTGTGTCCTTCCTTTCTGGTAAGAAGAATAACAAGCTATTTTTTCATCAGCTCAAAAGGAATTTCAGAGAAATACATAAAATGCTTTTTCTTTCTGCCTAAATTAGCTAGACTTTCAAAGCTATTTCTCATGGAAAAAATAGTTTCCAACTAAGAGCCAAGGTGAAGTTTTGTTTGTGCTAAGAGATGACAGACTAAGAATGTTTCTATAATGATAGTTTTGTAAAAATGATAAATATTACATAGGTGCTGTCCTAGGAAGTGGCATGACCAGCCACAGAATAGCCAGTTCTAGAGATAGATCAGGAACTGAGATGGAAGAAGACTTTGAATCCAAAGGACAGATCTGGATCAGGTATAAGCGAATTTACTGTTAGAACGACACCCCTGGTTGGTCCAGAGTCAAAAAGACCCCATGCAATGGACTAAAAAAAAAATTTACTTTTCTCTGCAATTGATCTTCAAGTTGTCATTTCTGGATCTTCAGGATTTTCTTAGAAATCAGTTGCATTGAAAGAGTATTTGCACTTTGTACATGTGTCTAGAGCTGAGCACCCAGCAGGCAGACTCTGAACTGGGCAAGTTAATCCACGCCCAAGGCTTTCAGCTGGCGCTCGATCTCCTCATCCGATATGGTGGCGGCGGTCGATGCCGATGCAGATGGCAAACCTCTGGCAGCTGAGGGAGCTTTGGCCATCTGGAAGGAGACAGAAGTTTTCTTCAGTCAGAATAATGCAGGTTATGATAAGCTGGCTTTTAGAATAAACTGTTTTTAAAAAATGGAATGTAGGGGGAAAAGCACCATAAACTGTGCAAAAACAGCCATACCTTGCCAGAGATTTCAATCCCAATCTCGTCAAGCACTTGATTAACAATATCTTGGCTTTCTTCCTCTTCATCAGAAGCATCAAAAATATCATCCAGAGTATCATTAACTTAGAAGAAAGAAAAAAAAAAATCCAGACTGCATTAAGCAAAAAGGTGACTAACATGACCTAGAGTACCATCTTCCTACCCTCCCAGAACACAGCAGTAATACCACGGTGCAAGTTACCAGCAGAAGGCACCTAGGTGTCAGAGAGGCTTTCTTAACTCTGCCTTGCAAATCCTGTGAGCACAGCCAGGGCAACAACAGGATAAGGCTTGGCTGTTTTTCTAAAAATGTTTAGTTCCACCAAGAGTTCCGCTGCTGTATCTCCCCCTGCATTAGATTTTAACATTTTTCCAAAACACCTACAGTTTCATATAAACCCCCTTCTTCTCTTCTTCCTCCAAGTATGTTGCAAAGTTGTTAACAACTCAGATAATTTGTGTGCAGTTGAGGTGTTTCCATCTTGGTCAACAGCACTGGTTGGAGTCCATGCTACTTAATATGACCAACAAAGGGGCAGGAATTGGGATGGGGAGAAGACTGCGAGCAACACCAGGAATTAGCTGACAGTGAACACATGCGTTCAGGAACAAGAAACTTGCTGCCTCCCCAGAAAGTTGTTTGTGGCTTAATTTAGGAAAAAGGAGACAGCACCATTATCATACCACCATGTGCAGAAAGCTGAGATTATCAGTATCTAAATTAAAGCAATTTCTCCAGTCCCCCTACCAGTTATGCCATCAAGGCCTTGAATGGGACCTCTTCCCCCCCCAGAATCTTTCTTCTAAAAGTATGATGAATGTTTTGCAGAAGATAGAAAGGAATGGATTCTAGATTTAATACCTAGAGCTTCTAAAATGTCTAAGGCTCAGCTTTCCTGCTCAAGACATACATTGTTTTGTTTGCTCTATATTTTTGCTGTCAGTCTCATTAACTACAGAAATAAACTTCAAACACCAGTGTTTTAAGGCTGGCTCTCCCCTGCCAAGAGCAGCCAGCTGTCCCTTGCAGTGCAGAACTTACTCATTTCTTCAGTCATTTCCATCTTCATGTTCTCCTTCTGGAAATTCTGCATAGTTTGTAGTGTCTTTTGTGGATCCATTTTCTTATTAACTGCTTGCATTGTCTATTAATACGGAAAAAACTCTTAAATCATACAATGAGACATTAGTAAATATTAGTGCACTCATTAAGAAAAATGTTTTAATTTGAATTTCACTTTCCTTGTCTCTTTACATCCCATGAACTGTGGGTAAGTGACAGATCAATAGTACAGCCTGCACTTAAAAGAAATACTGCTATCTAGTGCCCTAATAGCCTTTTAAATGTGTGCATCTTTCTTGCACCATGACCCTCCCTTGGCCTTGTATTAGGAAAATCCAACTGATCTGAATAAAAAGAATGGAGAACATTTCCTAACTTGAAGGCTACACACATTAAAGAAGTAAATGGCTGCAGGTTCTTATTCAGAAAGGACCATTTATTTGAACCACCACTGGAGGATAGGCCTGAATTGTTTCTTGATGTTACAATTTAATGGAAAAATTACTTTCCTCTGGAAAGAAAATATCTAAGTGTAGAGGAAGTTGTATAGGGTGCACCTGTGTGATGGGTGGAGATCTTGCTATGACAGCGAAATAAACTTCACCCATTTTACTATAGATGTGCAGCACTACCTTTGTGGGCACTGTTATGGGGTGCTTCCCTCTTTCCTAAAAAGTAACTTTTTGTGGGATATCAGAATCTAAATATAGACATGAGCAGTGCAAATGTAAAATTTAACCATCTTTGAGACGATAAAAGATTTTGTTAATTAAAAGAGATGGTATCAAGCCACTACAGGCTTCACAGAAGGTCTTCTGCCTTCATGTCTGAGTTTGCACAAAGTGATAATGTATTATTATACTAATGTTACTCGAATTTCAAAGGCTGTACTCATGGTCGCATTATTTGAATTTAAGTTGTTGTGGACTTGGGAAGGTGTTGGTATAAATAGACATCAAAAGATGCACTGATAAAGAGTTCATATATCTTCAGAAAATAAGGGTCAGATGCATGATTGAAATAAACAGGTAACTTAACTGGACTTTACTATGTTCAAAGTTAGCAACATTTATGCTAAGAAGTATACTGAAAGTACTTTGAAAGCTTTGCATTCACATACTTGCCTTGCTTGTAAAAGCAACTGATCCCATACATTTTAACTGATGGTTTTATGAGATTAACAATTCTTTAAGCTTCCCCTGTTGGTAAGGCAAATTATTCACTTTAAAAGTGATTTAAAAGAATTTAAGACCTTTCTCTCCAATAACATTACACAAATTGTACATACAAGTACCTCCTGTGTTTCAGAAAATATAATTTTTCTGAATGATGGGTAATTTTTTAAAAAAATATTTTTGGATTTTTTTTTCCTACGGATCTAATCTTCAAAACTAGTCCAGTGACACTTTGGTTTAGAGAAATTTAATCTAACAGCTATCGTAGATAAAAAACAAGTCACCCATGTAATAATTAAAAAGCAAGACCAACTTGTTCACATGAGGACTGTTGTCAGCATACTGAGTAAGGTGTCAAACCTCATCAGTCAGACAAGTCCAATTTGTAAATTTGCTGCAGAGCCACAACTCTGTATCACTGGCTGGCTGGAATGTGCCCTCGGGCTGTGTCTAAAAGGCACCTGACCACCAAGCCTTTGTGGTAATTCCTTTCTGCACTGAGTTGCATTGCTGTGTTTAACTGGATTTAACTTGGACTAGGATCAAAGCCCAGCTTGGTCTACAGTGATGCATTCTAATTCTGCTTCCTGCACCTCGAGCTGAACAGTCCTCCTTGCCAAAAGCCAAATCTCTCTTTATCAATTCAGGGAAATAGGGGAAAGTTCACACCTAATTCAGAAAACTGACATTTTTCACTCTTTTATGAGATGAGATTTGGGAGAAAACTTAATGCAATACTCTTCCCTGAGAGAGCACAGAGAGAATGACAGCAAACTCCAGATCAGATTTTTTTTTTTTGGGAACTTTAGGTCCAAAGCAATAACCTACTTTTTTCAAAAGCCATAAAGCTATTGTGACACACTGCTTTGATTTCTAGACGAATCATGCCCTACTTTTTTCCCAGTAAAAACTGCTTGTGACAATAAATACAGGCAAGGAACTGTAGCAGCACGGTTTGGGGTTTTATATGTACTAAAAGAGTTCATTCACTGGCATTAGTTTATTTTTATCATGTAAACATTTGACAGATGTCTAGCCCAGGAAACTATGTAGGTGCTATCTGGATAGACTGACCAAAAAAAAAAGTAATAATATAAATTCAAATTATGTTTCCCTACTGTATCCTCACCAACCTAAAATAACACAATTTTTGCAACCGTATGCTGCATTTGAAGATAAGAGAATATCTTGTAGTGCCTTACTTTTGCTGTAGCTGACATAGCTCCTGCCATCTTCATCTGGGAGTTCATGACCTTGGTTTGAGTGGACATGGAAGTGACTTTGGAGCTCACAGCATAGGTTCGATTCTTCTGCTTCCTCAGCTGCACCAGCTGCTTTGCCAGCACTTTGCAGGCCTCTTTGTTACCAGTCTTAGCCATTTTCTTGATTTCCAGTTCCTGTGAAAAAAAGGTGTGAGATTAATTCCACAGAATTTCCATTCACACAAGGACTATAATTAAGCCTTACCACTAATAATTAAATTCAAAAGTTAACTATCTTCTTGAATATTTTAAGACATTTAAAGTTATATAAATAGTTCCTTGCTTTTTTAACAAGGCTGTTTAGCAGAATCAATGTCATGCTGGTATGATCTGACCACCAGGAAAAAAACTCAATAAAACTGAATTAGAGTGTGGTAGCACACAGTTTCCCCAAAGACTTCAATTTCTGCATCATGTCATATTCACTTCTATGTGCACATTCAACTCCATATCTGGATAGGCAGCCACACTTCAAAAAAAGCCCCAAAAAGTGAAGGAATTATGATATCAGCTACTGGTGCCATGACTCTAATCAACTTTTATTTCTTGCAATCAAACAACATCACTCATGTAAGAAATGGTAAGTTCTTTTCAACACTTTTTCAGCCTCATGAGAACCTCACAGCCTTTTTGGGGAAGAAGTAGATAAAGTTAGATGACCAACAGGCTCTTCACCCTTATAATTTAGCTGGACTTAAATCATAATAAAAATAACATCATTTAACATGTGCTTATGCTGTAAGAAAGACACTTCTGTCTTAGAAAACCAAACCCCAATCTGTCAATTCAAAGAGAAATAACAATCTGTTTAGCCCAGAGGTATCAGGAAAAAGCCTGGCACAAATAATCTTGTCAGCTGGGATTCTTCAAAGTGTGCCTTCTGATTTGTGGCTTGGTAGTGTAAACTTTGCAACTACTTTTTCCTTTACAGCCTTTTTAAGGAGGTCTTGCCACAGTGGTTTAATTTTCTGTAGATGTTCATTTGCCCATTTTGATTTTCACCATTAAGTTAAAGCAGCTTTTCAAGCTTTTAAATCCAGCTTTCTCCTGGATTTTTCAGGAAAATATGCCTGCTACAGGTATGCAGTTGCTTCACTTTATGTGAACTGGTAATCCAGAAAACTGCACTCATAAGAAGCTATGAAAAGATAAATTCTAGTCACCAGGACATGCAGAACAGTCGCCTTCAAAGGTGAGTGTAAACTGGCCCACTGCATTGTCCTGACTACCAGAAAAGTTTATAGTTAAGTTGATTACAGAGATGGCTCTGGCATAAAATCTCCTCTGCAGATTCATAATTTCTAAAGGGTGTGTCATCCATACTATTTTTAATCCAGGAAGGTACAGAGTGGCAACGAAGCAGCATGAGACTGTTCAAATGTTAGAGGCCTGAAATAGAAGTAAATCTGTGCTCTTTGAAAGTGGCTCACAGAAGCCACAAAAATTCCTACAACATCACCAGAATATTATTTCCTTATTTTTTTTGTATCTAAAGTATTGTGAAGGTTGGAGGGATTAGTCTGAAGCCCATATTTTTAACAGTAAACATTTGAAAATAGGGATTTTCTCAGTAAGTTGAAAGACCTATATAGCATTTATAACCTGATTTTTTCAAAGCAAAATACAAACCATTGCGAAATCACTGTAGATAATCCACCTGCAGAAATCAAACCCTACATACAGATGATTTTATTCTTAATTAAAAAGAATTTGGGTAAATTTGGGGTACATTATCTGCTTTTGAGAGGTCTGGGGCAAGCTTTTTAAAGTCAGTTATGTTCTTCTGGAAAAAAAATCAAAATTCATGATAGTTATATCAGGTTACTGAACTGAAACAGAACTGTCTGCATACATTAAGGTATTTTTATCCATAGAATTAATATAACTGTATAACTGGGTTTTCTCAGAGTCGTACCTGAAAACTAAGGGGAAAGAAAAGGTCTTTCTAAAGAAAGCACATAATGAAATGTTTTGAGATTGACTGATAAGCCCCTGATCCTTCTTCACCTGATCTGACACTGAAAATTAATATTTATTGTCCATTGCTCCTCTCATTCCAGCAGCAAATTTTAACTTTTTCAAAGACATATTTCACTGCTCCTTTCTTCTCCTCAGAAATCCAACATTTCTGAAACCACTTAGTGTGGTAAGTAATCAACACTTCAGCCTGAATATTCACTAAAATTAAGGTTATTTCCATATTTGGAATATTTCATAGTGGAAAAATGCCTTATTTATGAGCAACCTACTATGTCTCACATGTCCAAGGCTTTCAGAAACAGTTTCTCTGATCTTTTAGTTTATTATTCCCAGCTCTTGGTATTCATGCAACCTGCTGCCATGAACCACCACCTCAATAGCTGCTGGAATGGGCTGGATTCACACAGCTTTTCCCACAGTCTGAGCATTCTTCATGCATCAAACCCCACCATCTGGCACATCCATTCCTCCTTTTATAGTGCCACACAGGTGCAGCATTCAGCCACTGAGTACTTGAAAGCTCATACACAGTAAATTCTGAATACATCTTAATTTAGGCAAACAGTCCTACTATTATTAGCTAATTTTAGGGAAGTTCCATCTGAATGAAAATAACTCTATGGGGCACTCATGATATTCTGTGGTTTTTCAAGTACTCTCTCCCACTGGACAGTCATGGTAACATGTGATGATAGCACTTCTTTTAATTTTTTCACCACAAGACCACTGATTTACAAACCTTTTAGAAAAAAAACAACCTTCTGAAGGACAGAGAATGCCAGGACTTGTAGGGAAAACCCAACGTGGTCATTTTATCTAAACACACTGTTTCAGGATTTTTCTATGTCAAAGGCCGAGAATTGCTTTTAGACAGTAAATATTTTCCAACACAATTTTAATAACTGAGAAATGAAAAGGGGAAGACAACTTTTTTTAGTATTCCATTATTATGCATTGATTTGTGTCTTTAAAAGCTTGCAAGTTTTTATATCATGTGGGTGTGTTTTAAAGAGCAAAATAAAGTTAGTTCCCTGTCATACTTACCAGTTGTTTTTCCTGTTTTTCAAGTGCTGCTCTATCTCTGCTTATAGCCCTCTGTGTACCTCTTAACTCTCGATTTTGCTCCTTTATTATATCTGGAAAGAAAATATTGATAGCTGGGCAAAGTTTTTCAATACTCCATAAACATCTGCTAGGCACCCTGCAGACATGCAGCGTGTTTGACACCTCCCTTTGTTCAGAGTGAAGTGTCAGCGTTTCAGACAGAAAATATTAGCAAAATACAATTTGGTGTATACAACATCACTGTGTCAGCAGTGTGGGCTACATCCTGTTAAAAATAAAAAAGCTGTTTTACCTAGGATGTTCCTTTGCACCATAACCATAGCAACAGCCTTACCCCCAGAGTAAGACACTTAAGTGTGTACATCTGTACACACACTCTCCTGTAAGTCCAGCTCTAACTCAGCAATATCACAGTCACTGCCATCCCACTGCTCTTCCTCCAGCCAGGCCTAACTGCAACAGGTAGGGCAGCTGAAGGAGCCCTCATTGATGAGATCTCAGAGCAGGTGAGGAGTTCCCAGCTCCACAAAACAGTGAAAATAATTCCAGGTGCAAGTTCTGGATACTGCTCTTCTCTGTCCTTATTCTACTCTGGGGGAGTTTCCTCTCCTCCACATCTGTGTAGCCCTTCTTCAAGTCAGTCTATAAAGCAACAGTGTTTGAAACTTTTCAATTAGGAGATGCTTAAGAATTGGAAGGTAGGAAAGTGGAGGTCTTTACACCAAATTTCAGTCTACTGACATAGAGAGCAAAGCTTGAATGCTGTCTGTCAGGTGAAAACTATCATCCTTCATAGGAGTTTTGTGCACTGTACTACTAAAAATTACATACTGGTTACATCCTCTTATTAAAGCAAGTATTATTTACAGTCTAGGCATCAATCATGCTAGTTGCAACAAACTTTTGATAGGATTTAGAGCATGTGCTTGGGTGTGATTCACCTGGGCAAAGGCAGAGCAGGACATCTGCATGTGACTCAGCATCCTGTGACCCTCACAGAGAAAAGCAGTTATTTATCTAGGAGAGATTCATCTACTCCTATTCTATGTCTGCACTTTGGGTGGGAGTTTGAAGGGAGCAGACTGTCACATAAACTTTACTTAGAGCTTATGAAGGATAAATTCTAGAATTACAGGCCACCCTTTTAATTTTTTAAGATTTGAGGCAATTTTTCTACAAATAACAAGAAGCATTTGCATTCTTTGTTCTCAAAGCCAGAAATAATGTAAAACATCTATTGGTGAAATTATTTCAATGTTAATAGGTTTGAATTAGAAAAAAATTCCAAACCTTTAGTGGCATTTTAGAGACAGAACATAAGACTTCCTCTTCCAACCTTGCTGGAGATTTGCCCAGTTCTTGGGCAAACCAATATATATATTTAAAAAACAAAAAACAAACAAACAAAAAAAACAATATAAAAAACAAAAGTGTGAAAATGACACTTGTTTTTACAATGCTACTACTGCTGTGAGTACTACACTAAAAGCATCCTTGGGAGATGCAGACTTTTCAGTGGACAATAACTAAAAACTGAAAGATGGCACAGAATATAACTGCATTCTTCACACTGGCAAAACAGAGAAAACCATTCTGAAAATGCTACAGGCAAGTAATTTCGAAGGTAGACAAATGTATATTACTTGCACAGCTGCATTTGGTGAAATTGAAAGAAAAAGCTTAATAGCTACATACAAGACTGGTTTTTCTAACTACACTATTTAAAAAAAAAACAAACCTTAGTATAGTGAGCTTGAGCAGTAGGAACTTCAAGGTGACAGCAAACAAGAACAGTACTTAGCAGACAATAAGGGTAAGCATGATGCTTATTTCTGTACTTTCTGATCCCCTACAGTGGCTTAAACTAAGGATAGGAATAAACTGAAAACAACTATCTACAGTTACAGACCCTTTAATTTGTTTTTAAAAGTGAAGGCCAAGATGAGAACTTGGTTCTTGTTCCTCTCTGATAACCAAGGAAAATTCCCAGTTACTAGTGCGGGCAGAATGGGATAGGTTATTCTGAGATAGTCTTATGCCACTCCTGTGCGTCACACTGCCGTCACACACACCAGGGCAAGGAGGAAGCACCTCCATTCCTTAAAACAGGCTGGACAAGAGACATCCAGCAGGGTTTGACCTGGCTTCTGCAATCCTTCCTTGGTCATGGAAGCTTAATGCCAACTCCCCTTCTTCCCTTCTCAGGTGCTGCATCTAAAATGAGAAGAGCCAGGTGGGACCTGTGCTGGTCCCCTCCGGTGACACACAATTGGTTGATGAGCAGCGTCATTTTTTGCGAGCCCTTTTCAAATGCCGACCCACCAGATTTGTCACGGGGCACCCAAAACGCCAGACAGCCAAACCTTGGGCTCGCCAACCCTGGGGCACGACAACGTGGAGAGCTGAGCATCGCCCACGGGCCTGCTGGCAGCTAAGGCATCTTTTGGGGCTTTACTTTGAGGATCGTTCATCCCGATGAAGTTTAAGCGTTTTGATGCCAGACGGGCTACAAAGAACCAAGACCAAGTTGTTTCCACACCCGCGCGGAGCCCAGGGCTTGCGGTGGCGGCTCCCGCAGCCCGGACGCGGCTCCCTCACAGCGGCCCCGCTCGCGTCCCGGCTCCCCCCGGGCCCCAGCAACTCCTGGCGGGCCTGTTTTGTTTCCTTCGCTGCCAGCGAGAGATGCTGCTCCTCCTCCTCCCCCACCCACGGCCCAGGATGGCGGGACCCGGCTCCCACCCCTCCCAGTGCGCCGGGAACCCTCGCCCCGCTGTGCCGGGGCCGGCCCGGCCCGGGGACTCTCCCCGAGCGCCGCCGGTGAGTCACGGCGGGCGGGCCGGGGCCTCCTGCTCCTCTCCTGCTCCTCTCCCGCTCCTCTCCTGCGAGCTCCCGCTCCGCCGCGACGCGGGGCTCGACGCCGCGACCCCGCCGCGCTCCCGCTGCCCCGGAGCCCCGGCNGCGGCTTCTCTTCCTACCTGCAGGGTTTTTCTGTCTCTCCGCCCTCGTTTGGCCGCCCCGAGCCGCGGGAGAGGCTCTGCGGGACCGGCCCGGCCATCCTGGGGGCGGGCCCGCAGCCGGGACGGGGCGGTGATGTCCCGGCTCCCCGCTGCCTGCCCCGCTCGGTGGTTTGGGTTCTCTTCTTGCACATTTAATTTTTAAAGATTGTAATGAAAACACATCAAAAGTTAATTCGGCAGCGTGGTGCTCTTCGGGTTCGCGGCTTGGTTTTCTGAAAACAGCGGTCTCGTTGGAAATAGCAAGTTTTCTCTGTTTTTTCGTGCGTCCCTTTAGTTATTTTTGACTGGCCGAAATCCACATCGTGTGTACACAGATACTATGGGAATTCAGCGAGCTTCTGTAAGGAAACCTGCTGCGTGGGCACATGGAGGGATTAGGTCACAATTAAACACACAATTAAGCAGTGGGGTCGCTGTCTGTCCATGACAGATGAACCGTGGGGCTCGGGATTTTTTCTTCAGGAGCATCCTGGCCTTCACCCCAAGCCACTGCTGAGTCTGGAGAACTGATTACACATTAGCTTTCTTGGATATGCCTTTGTCTGAGGGTCGCAAGCACCGCTGTGCATAAGAGTGTGGAAAAAGGAATAATAATTTTCTTGGGTTTCAATAGGTAATTACAATCCTTAATTTTTAATAAGGTAGTTTATAGCATAGCTGTGGTTTCGTCGTTGGCGATTACCTACATATGCATCATGCCCTTAGAAAATAAAAAGAGGACCTTTATTAAAAAAGACAGAGCTGTAGGTTTGAATACCAGGTTTGAATAGATATAACTTCACTTTGAAGCGTTCGGGGTGATTATGTTAATGTGAAAGGAAAAAAAGAAGTGACTGGAATGTAGTAATGCATTTTGATGGCTAGATATAAATTCAGCCTGAGAAACAATTGTAAGTTTATGGTTGCAGTACCCTAATAAACCACACTTTTATAACCTTGCATGGAGAAACAATCTATTAGAATATTGTTATAGCAGTGTAAGGATGTATGTGGGTATGGGAAGGTACAAACTATGTGCTTGCTGTCAGTATTCGTTGATTTTCTGAAAAGACTGGTTTTGCTCTAAATAGCAAGTTTTCATTGTTTTGCATGTGTCCCTTTAGCTATTTTTCACTGATTGTTCTAGGCTGAAATCCAGACCATGTGTGATGACATAGATACTGTGGAAATTTAGTGATTCTCTATGAGGCAAGTTAAATAAAATACACTTTAGAAGTTTATTCCTGCACATCTGTATTCTTTGTTAGGTCAGATCAGTCAGACATGGGTTAGTAAGCAAGACTGAAATCCTGGTTTTGAAAATGCACAGATGAGGGGGAGGAGAGAACTTGTAATTTAGATTCAGATCCCCACTTTCCTTGAGAGAGAGGCTGGGCAGCTTAACTATGGGATACTCTTAAATTGTGCTAATTAGCTATGAGACCAGAAATGCATTTTTCCATATTATTTCTTCATGAATGTTTAATTGTGATGAGATAAACAAAGATGTGCGTAACAGGCTTCATGACTGCAATAAATACACTGTGTCTGAGCTATTGCTTGCCAAGACTTACTTTTCTGTGTTGTAAGCCTGAATGCTGGAATTGTTATTGTATATATTGATTGTAGTGATAAGAGAAGCCCTCAAATTTATCTTTTAAATTAATAATGCTTAAGTATCAGTGTTTCTTTTAGATTCTGACTTGGTTCAGGATCTAATCATCAATCAAAATGTAAAAAAAAATACCTTAGTTCTTTATGCTACAGACAAATTTTAAAAATCAATCAGATGGAATAAATAACCTTTCCTTAGTGACTGTATGCAAATATCTCTAGCAAACCAAAGCAGGGACTCTGTGTTTTCTGTTTGTTAGATTTAGAGTGAAACTGGGACACAAAAACTGGTTTAGCAGGATAATAGAATATCCTGTATTAATCTGAAAATGAAAACTTTCAAGTCAAAGTATGAAAAATGAATGGACGACAAAACCAGATTAAAGCTAGTGTTCAGCGTTCCAGTGTTGTACTTAGAAAAAGACCAGAGGGAGGGTTTGTTTTTAGAGATATAGATAAGCTATTCTAGCATTGGTGCACTGGAGTATTAAGCACATAGTTAATTTAAACCAGGTGATGACATTCAGGCTACTTAAATCTAAACATGTGTAGGTGATCAATGAAATGGCTGCTATAAAGAGACCCTGAAAAATGGATGCTTTCAGGTACTGTTGTATGGAATAGTAGATGAAGTGTCTGATTTGAAGAAAAAATCCTTTCCTGACCAGGCTCTCAGGAGAAAAAGGAGAGGTGAGTTTTCAGATGTGTGAGTCCTGAAGAAGCTCTTGAGGTCATGCTTTAAAATCTTTTTAAGGCTTCTGGTATAACGAAGGTTGCCAGTCTTCTCTATCTCCTTTTCTAGTAAACATTGCAAGTGAACTTTCGTTGACAGCTAAGGCACACTGTCTTGGGATGCTTTGTGGATAATGACCCAAATTCAGCACTGTTTGATCTATTCTGGGCCAGTCTAATTCCTGTTTTGCAGATATAAGGAAATTAAATGAGGCTGTGCATAGTGAAGAATGAAGTGGTTAAGTTGAAAATTGTACAGGCCTGAGAAAGATAAATGATCAAAGACTGTGTAAATGTATTTCTATATGAAATGCACAGCACTTTACATGTAAAATAAAGTTATGAGGAGAAATGTGTTTGGGTGCCTCAGCAAGTGGCCGCTTTCCGAATTCTGCAGTGCTTTACCTGATCCTAGAGGAGCTCCACGGGAATCAAACTACTTACTCACCTGAGAGTTTGTGAGAACAATGGGGAGGGCGTGGAAATACACACCAGAGGCACAAAATCTGGGCAGATTAGAAGAAAGTGAAGCAAGAAGGAGCAGACAAGGGATGGTGGCCAGCACAAAAAGGGGTGTGTAAATAGTTGAAGAGTAAGGAGTTGGAAATGATGGCAATAAATGAAGACAGCCCTAGGAAAGAGGATAGGGAGAAGGTGAAGAGGAGCAGCTGGAGAAATGCTGTGGCTGCAAGATGGTGGAGGCTTCCTCCAGTGCTGCGGTTCTAGAGGGTTCAAATGAGTTCAAATTCATCTGCCTGCTTTGTTAAAAATGAAACCACTTTTTTAAGTGTGCAAGTGTAAAAAAAAAATGTGGTTTATACAGCATATCTCACCCTCACCTTGCAGATTAGACAACTTTCCAGCAACATTTGTGGAAAGCTCATGAGAACTGAAAAATACCTCATTTGTAGGAGGAAAATGGGGAGTTGCATCTAGCAACTGCACAGGTATGAAATAACCTTTATAAATGCTGAAAGTAAAATTATTGAAATAGATTTCATAAGAGAAAATTAACTGTCTACAAATAGTGCCCATAGTGAATTGCTGTCCGGTAAGAGTAATGCCACAATCAATGAGGTGGCAAAGGGAAACAAGTCAGTTAGCTAAAGATCAGTGGATTACCTGTTTGGAAATATCTTATAATTCTAAACATTTTAATTTTTAAAAAGTGTGTTTTTACTGATCTAGAAAAGTATTGAGGAATGTGATGAATCTGAAATATATGAGAATGTCTTGCTTTCCATCTGTTCACAATTTAAATTAAAGTAGGCATGTGTGTGAAGCGGAGTGCATTGTTGGTCTCATTCATAACTTTTTTGTTTTTTTTTTTTTTTTCTTTCTCTGCCTAAAAAAGAATCAATTGCTAATAGACTTCTACTCTTCTAAGCCTTACATCACACAGGGTGCAAGGGGTATAGGGAAATACACATTTAGGTGTGGAAGCATGGCTTGGTTTAATTTGTTCTTGTGAGTACACATTGACATCTATGGAGATTGAGATTGTCTTTTTATGAGAGAGTATATTTGTGATGTGCATGTTTTGCTTGATACTCTGCTAAATTTGCTTGACAGACCTATGAATAAGTAAAAACCAGCAAGAGTGAGTTGAAAGAAAACTGCAGTACCTGAAATGGGAAATGTTACTCTAGTTTACTGAAAAGCTTTTAGTGAACTGAAACCTTTATAAAGGAGGTTGTTTTAATCTCAATTTTTTTCTCTTAAATGCATTTATGAACAATTCTGGGGGCAAAAAATCCCAACCCAAAATACCCCCACCGCTAAAAAAATCCCCAGGAACAAAAAGAAAACTGCCAAACTCCCTCATCCTTAATATATGTGAGGGTAGACAAGTTTTTTCTGTTGCACAGAGTTATCCTAACAAAGTAAGATGCTTATGTGTGCAAGAGTACACCTTACTTTTAGTCCCTTTCAGCATCTTCTTAATAAAATAAGAGTACTTTGAACTGTTTATTATGTGCAGGAAGTTCAGTACTTTGTGAAACCCCCTAAAAGCCTACTCCCTCCTTACAGAAATCTGGTCTTAATTATCACCTTGATTGGTGCTAATAGGACACTTTTGACTTGCAGGCTGCATCTTTTATAACCTTCATGTCTGATTACAAGGTTTTTCCTTCGTGGAAGAACAAATGCTTCACTGTAAAATAATGCCATTACTTTATACAAGCAGAGTCAGTTTTGCTTCAGAATTCAAGTACAGTAGGACATTTCTGTAGGGCATTTATGAAATCAGAGCTTTTGCTTGCAAATATAATTTGTTTAAATGGCTTTTCAAAGGGAGAAAAGGAAATCCAGGCTAGCAACAAAATAGGTAAATACTGTTAGCATTTTATCACAAGCTTCAAGGCTTCCTCAAGGCATCAAGCTCAGAAAAAATAGAGTAAGATATTATGGGGAGGATATTTATTATTACAGACTGCAAAGTCAACAGGGACTGCTAAATGTTCTGGCAGTCATAATAGCCTATCTCATGTTAATTCTAGCCCAAAGCTCTGTGACTCTTTATGTGTAGAGATAATGGGGGGGTAAAACTGTATTTTTAGTTTAGCAGCAGATTCCTCCCAACCATGGAAAACAAATTAGGGAGCTTCACAAACTAAAAATGATTTGGGCTTTGGAGGAATTCCCAGCAATAATATACAAGACTTATTACCCTGGGTAGTTAGAGGTCCCATATGTTTATGGCTGATAGTAGTCATTTTGGTAGAATATTGCCTCAGCAACTTGTTTTCAAATAATTTGCCTGTAACCCAGATCTGTTGATCCTAAGAGAAGATATTAGGGTCCTAAGAGAAGATGTTTTTGGTAATGTTTTTCTTGTTTGTACTCCCTATGTGTGTCACTTAGATAAAATACAACGTATTTTGCCCAGGAAAAATGCTGCATTAGTGGTCATGTTTCTATATTTAATTTAGCTGGAGTCCACTACACATCAAAGTTTAACACATAAAGGCTTGGGTTATATAGGTTCAGGTTTGAGAACATGTGTGCTTTTTGATTTTTTTTTTTTTTGAGTAAAATACACTACAGGTAATTGTTCTAAAATAATGCCTTACAAATCTAGAAAATCCAGCTTAAGGTTATCGCTGTTCATTATTTGGTTTACATTGCTGTCTAGGAACATGGCTGCTTTGTGTTCAGAATGCTGTATAATGTGGGGGGAAAAATATCAGTCCATCCCCCAGAGAATATATTGTTCCAAAATAGTAAGAAATAGTATGTGAATGCCAACAAACTGACCCGTGCCAAGAAAGCAGAAGTTAATATATGTAGCCTCACATATTGTCTGTGCATAGGTGTCGAGGTAAAAAGAAGTTAAGCTTTAGAAAAAATCATCAGTAAGGAGAAGACAAAAGATGCTTGTTAGAAGCAAAATTAATAACAGTGTCTCAAAAGCTTAACAAGAACTGAAGGAATCAGAGTGGTCTGTGAGGGTGTTGAGTTTGGGATAGGTCAGGGAAATCCTTGAAGACACCTGCACTGTTTGTGGTGAACAACCAAAGGAGCCACCTGGAAGGAGGCAATGAAAATGGCAATGTGGTCAAAGAAATGACCTAAAGAGATAGTCTTTTGTGGTTACATTTATTGAGTGGCATTGGATGGTATTCTTACATCCATGTGAAAATAAAGTAATTTGAATGTATTTAGGAAAGTTAATATTTCTTTTAAATATAAAGGGAATAGAAAACTATCTCTTGAAACTGGAAATGTCAATTCAAGGAGCTCTTATCTTGGTCTTGTTGTTAATGATGTATACTTTCCCCGGGGTTCAGAATGCTTGTCATTTACACTGTCCTTCGGGTACAGCTATAGCTGCCTATGGCCCAATCCAACAAAAAATATGTTCAGTTCCTCTCTGACAAAAGTGTATATAAACCTCAAAGTCACTAGAATCTGCTCTGAAAACATACACTGCCAGAAAGATATATTTTATATTGCATTGGACCCTAAAGTGTTATAAAAAATGGCATATCCCTTTTTTTCCTTTTTTTTTTTCTTTTTTCAGTAGCTTTATGGCCAGCAAGCAGTTTATTGCAGACCTGGTTTATGCCTTGCAAGAGAGCAGTGTAGTACACCCTTGTGCATGCTTTGTTTTCAGCACCAACACTGGAAGCAATTTTGAATCTCATTTGATTTTAGTTGAATCTATGCTCTCTTTGTTGTCCGTGTGAGCATCAGTATTTAAAAAAAACTAATGTTGTTTCTGTTGTTTAAAAAGGCATTTAATTTATTTTTTATTAGCTTAAACTGTATTTTTACATCATGCTTAACAGTTTCTTTCTTAACCCTTTAATGCCATTGTCACTTTACACAGCTAGGGTAAAACATATGCCATTTCCAGGGATGGGGAGAGGCACTCAGCCACATGTAAATGAGGATTCAATCCTACAAAGCCAGGGAAGATATTTGGGCACATTATTATCAGCAAGAATTCAACACATAATCCCTGTAGAAGTTAATTGGGATGTTTTGTCGGTAAACGAGGTAGCCAGGATCCGTGGAGGTGTCAGTATCCTTCTGGGAGGCTCAGCTGTCACTGAAGGGAGAGGTGTGAGCAGCCTCTCCTTTGCTGGTACAGCACCAGGCCTCCCGAGCTGAGCCTTGAATCTCATTAGATCCTCATTCAGGGAACTTGCCTGGCTTAACCTTTAAATTGGTTCTGGAAATGCGTCTTTCTATAGTGGCTTTCTTTGCCTTTGAAATGAGTCACGTGGCAACTGTTTGCTTATAAAATAACATCATTAAGTTCACTTACTCCTTGATTCTGATAGAGCTGTAATTGCCAAAAAAGTGTGTGTGTGACAGTTATGGACCTTGGCCATATTTTAGAGGGAGCACAGAGAGTTTTGATGTCCCAGTCCCTTAAAGTTGTTCTGAACCTGCACTCAAGGGGTTGATCCTTCTTTCAGCAGAAATGTCTTTTTATCTGGACCTGCTTTATTTTGTCCTGGAGATCTGAGTCCCACCAAGTAGGAGGGGGTCTTGTGGCTGGGGGAAATGCAGCTTGGCTGGGAAAAGAAATATGTGTGATTTCCTTTTTTTTTTTTTTTTAAGCAGTGATTTCTGATTGTAGCTGCTCCTGGGAATTAGATATTTTAGTTTAAAGAACTGTCCCTATATACCAGGTATTTTACAAGACGGTGACAGCATTCTGACATGGGCTGTTTTGTTCAGAGTTCTGCTGACTACATCACTTAATAAATGAGGTATTTAATTATTAAGAGCCTGATCAGAACCAAGGAAATTTGTAATGTTGACCAAATTCACTAACCTACAGTTTAGCTGTCACTACAGCATCAATTACAGATGGTTCCTTTGGTTTTTGTTGCCATCGCATTCACAGAACACCTTAATAAAGGGAATAAAAAGAGGATTATCATGCACTTTCCTCTTGTAGAGAAATAGATGATACAAGCACATCAATTTTGTCTCACTTATAAATAGCTCCCGGAAATAGTGGTCTATGAGGGAATAGGGCTGATTGACTCATTCGTTGTGAATAATTCAGCCTCAAAGATTAGCATTTTTGTACATGTATTATCCATGGAGGACTGAATTAATCTATTTGTTATTATAATCTTCCATTTAATAGTTTATGAATTGCTGTCTGAATTTTTTGGAGATGTGCTTAATTCACTGCTTTGTTATATGTGATGTGTGATGGTCCTCTGAGTCATCTTGACAATTTGTGAGTCCTCACTGGAGG
Organism: Phainopepla nitens; assembly: GCA_013400175.1. Lineage (NCBI taxonomy): Eukaryota > Metazoa > Chordata > Aves > Passeriformes > Bombycillidae > Phainopepla > Phainopepla nitens. Next base: position 471,840 of record VXBQ01015438.1, read on the forward strand.
ACTGGGACATTCAACTAGAGAACAATGACAGGGTCCACAGTTCTTTGTGGCCACATGAGGAGATTAAGAGGATTCATATGCCAGCATTTTTTAGGAAATGATTGTCGTGACGGGGGTGGGGAGGGGAAACTCTTCAGACTTGCAGTGGTTGTGAGGGCTGTTTAGCAGTGATTTTTTTAAAACTCGGTTTTGTGCAAAACCTTGCACAGAGCAAATTCCCTTTTCTTTCGTGAGGATGCAGAGTAGCACGGGGTCAGTGTGGGACTGGGAATAGTCCATAGTTACAGCTCCCACGCAGGAAGCACTGCATATCGAGATAATTGAGAGCTCCCGAGGAAGGTGGTGCAAGTGCCAGAAACAAGCTGTGTACATTAGCATGGTATTCTACCTATTGAAAATAATAAATCCAGCTTCTAGTTCAGGAATTTCTCAGATACCTCTATTGAGTTGTGTTTTGTGTGTGCACCTATGTGTGTGTGTGTCCATTGTAAATATACACTCATACCATGTACATGTGCCTCAGTTTCCCCCTCTTACTCATTTCTGCTCTGGGCGAGAGTGGCCTTGTTTTTCAGCAGCAAAAAGTAATAGCGATCCTTTCCCACTTCCTTCTCAAGATGGATGTATTTCAGTCCACGTTTTTGAGGTGCTCTGAGCATGCTGACCATTGGTATGGAAAACCCAACAGTGCTTTGGATTGCCAGGGTGCACTAAGGAGTACCGGGAGGAATTAAAGTTATAATCGCACAAGCAAAGATACAAAGCCACTGAATGTTAGTTTTATGCACGGTTACAATCGATGTCAAAGCTATAAGATGTTGTATAATCAAATAATTTATTAGGCACAGCTGGTTAACTGCTGACAGCAAAACAACCTGTAGCTTAATTGCTCCTTCTATTGCACCAGTTTTCTGCACGGTCCTTCTGGCCCCAATACCCAAAGCAGAAAAACCCTGCCTTAGGCTTCCTGAGAGTTGTGCAAGACACTGTGGGTCATAACTCATCCATGTCAAATTAATGTTGTTGTCATGGGGCATCAGTGGCATAATGAAGGGAGAATAAGGGCATTAAGGAGAGTTAGTCCTTCAGTAGGACTTTCCTTCCAATTTCATTAATATGCTAAATAGAATTGTATCCTTTTTTGTTTTTTTTTTCCTAAGAAGTGATGATTATATTAAATAAATACTTTGAGGAAGAGATGTGAAACTTGTTGTTTTAAAGTATTAATCATTTGTCTGTTTCCATTCAAAAGGGAGTTGTTCTATACATTTAGAAATGCAGTAAGGAAAGTTGCTACATGTTATCCATTCTAAAATTTATTTTCCTCTAAGGTAATTTTTGATGAGTTCAATTATTTTACTCTATAAAGTACAAAGATAAATGTCCTGCCTAACCTACATTCTGCAATGGCTGTTTTTCATTTTGTTTTCAGTATATGCAGCCAGGTAGATGAAGAATACCAATCCTTAGTGACTTGCATGCTTTGGGATCACTTTGAATAGAACCAAGAATGTCCTTGATTGTCAGTGAGAGAGTTTGAGAAATAGTGCTTCATTTGATCATTGAAAACTTTTACATGGAGTGTTGGATTTTTATAATAATCACCTGATTAGGTGCAGGAGTCTGTTGCAGGGACAAGGGATATTCAGTCAAACAAGACTTGAAGACATAAGTTGTTAATTTACTATATCATCACAGCTTTTAAGTCCTATGGCATAATGGTAAATAGTTGTATATTCCTGTTTTGAAGATAAAACTTTTTCCTGCTTTACTTCTGTCTGTGTGTGAAGGTTACGTCAGTTTAACTTTAGCCTTCACCATTAAATATTTCAGATTTTGTGAATAGCTCTGCTGCTAGATACTGTTGAAAGTGTATTCATAGGCCTTCATACTTTCTGTCTTCATGTTTGGAAGCAGTGATTTCTTAAACTAGTAAATACATAGGGATAGAAATAACATTTAAGTTAGTGTATCAGGTAAAACTCTGCTTCTCATTGCTGTTTTACTGTTTATTTATAAAATGGTCAGTCCAATGAATCAGTACTAATTCAATGGGATTGTGAGTTCCTCCTGTTTTGCAAATACACCTCTTGGAATGGGAATTTCTTCTGCTACTGAACATTGGGATTGGGTGAGATCAGTTCCCATATTTCTTGTCTATACTGTGTTTCCTAGCCCTTCCTGTGAGATTTCTGCAGACATTTTAACTCTATGGAAGCTCACCCTCTGTGCAGACCACTTAGCTCCATTTTCTTGTGTATTGTTCAGCTCACATACATGTCATGGCAGGTTCTCCAGTGTAATTTTTAGGTCATATCACTTATCACGATCTTGTCTCTATAGAACTAGAAGTGAGAAGCTGTGAACTCCATCTCAGCACTTGTGCAAAAAAGCCCTGAAATTTGATCTCATGCTTACTGCTCTTACAGATGTGTCTGCCTTGAAAAAACACGGTTGTGACCTTGAACGTTTGGTGGCTTTCTAGTTTTCAAATATGCGTTTAAATGAAAAGAGAAATAAGTTGAAAATTTAGTTTTCTGGGTTAAACCGACTTAAACAGTTGAATATGACTGATGTACTTTGTCACATATTTGTCTCTGCTAATTTCTTCCAAGATAAGTAGCTAGATTAACTTTTATTCCTGAGAGGTGTATTTGTTTATTTTAACAAAGGGCATGGGGAAACTCAAAAAAGTCTGCCTGTTCATTTGAATGGTGAGCTGTAAGTGGAGTGATTTTGTCAGGAAGAAAGTAAATATTCTTATGTAATGCTTTCCAGTTTGTTTCCAGTTTGTTCTACAGGTCCCCCAACAAACTTGAGGCCTGTTTCTAGCACATCCATGAAAAGTCAGTCAGAAAAATAAGCTGTGGTTGACTTAAATTGGTTTTGCAAGTGTTCAACACTTTTGTGGTAAAATTCTTATGGTGGCTTCTAAACAAAAAATGATTGTGAAGCAGAGCAATGAGTTGGTGCTGCACACAAAAGGCTGTGTGTTTATTATTTATCGGTATATTTAGTGCAGCAAACTGAATGGCAATATCAAATGATAACAATTTTCCTTTAGACTATTCTTCTTTATCTTTGAACTTTTCTCAGTTGGTGACCCGGTTTCCCAGTTTTCCTAAATTCTTTACCAAGTGTAAGTGCTTTACCAGATTCCAAGGAAATCGAGCCATAAATTCCTCACAGCTCTCGGCCTTTATTCCTGTTGCCAATTTCTGAACAGTAGGATTGTTCATAGAGTGCTGAACTCGGGGTACCACGAACACAGCTCAACAAAACCGAGTTAAAAATCACATGAAAGGGGAGAAAATAGGTTAACATGCTCTAACTAGTCCTGAACAACACTGTGCCTAAAGACATTTAGAACTAGATGAGAGAAAACACAGGGAACTAAAGAAGAGCTAAAGGGATCAAGCTGCTGCAGAGGGAGGATGGAGTCACATGGTTCCTCCCCTTGCTGGTATGAGTGGATGTAGAACAGTGTGATATATTCAGTGTGCTAACATTTGCATTACAAATGCTTGTACTGGGTTTAGAAAAGACCTAACAGATTGTCATTGCCCAGAGCACTGGCATTACAGTGATTGCTCCAATACAACACGGGCTGGTAAAGTTTTTCTTAACCCTTGTGCTACCTCCATCCAGCTTGAAATAGAGCTGTTTGTGCGGAGTTAAATTTCCTAGACGAGTGCACATTTTCATGCCTACAGAGATCTGGATAAAACAGTTATCTCTGTTAATCACTGGCATCTGGGATATTGTGTAATTTGAGATGTGTGGATTTTCTCAAGTGCTGGAGTACTAGATGATGCACAGCTCACTCAGAGCACTGCTGAGATTGCACCCTGGGCTGGCGGGAAGATGAAGTATTATGCAGGGCTTTTCACACATTCTGTGTTTCTTGTATTGTCTCCAGTTTTCTGAAGGCTGTGGCAATAAAATTAACAGCCTTTTTCATTTATGCTTTTGTTACAATGCTGCCATTTGGTTTAATTTCCGTTATTCTAATTTAGATTGGTGGAAGCTGGAAGAGAATCTTGTCTTCTAAATGAATACATCTAGAAAATTATGAGGGGTTTTTTTTGTGAATATTTTAATTAAAAAAATTCTTCTGTAAATGAAAAAGAAAAATCCTAAATTTCATTTGCCTTGAAGCTCTACACCTAATTTAAAAGCAGTGAATTTCATACTTTTTTAACTTGGCTTTTGGATTGAGAATCATAGAATGGTTCAGGTTGGAAGAGACCCTAAAAATCATCTCATTCCAACCTCCCTTCCACGGGTAGGAACATCTTCTATTAGACCAGGTTGCTCAAAACCCCATCCAACCTGGCCCTGAACGCTCCCAGGGATGGGGCTTGTCTGAGCAGCCAGTGCCTCACCAGTCTTGCAGTAAAGAATTTCTCCCTGATATCTAATTTAAACCTGCCCTCTTTCAGCTTAATGCCATTCCCCTTGTCCTATTACTGCATGCTCTTGGGAAAAGTCCTTCTCCAGCTTTCTTGCAGGCCCCCTCTAGGCACTGGAAGGCTGCCAGTTGGTCTTCCTGGAGCCTTCACATATCCAGGCTGAACAATCCCAACTCTCTCGTGTTTTCCATTCCACTGAAGAAAAGCAGGTCTGTGTAGACATCTGTAAGCCCCAAGAGTGGTTATAAAAGTTATCAATCACCTCAGCAAAGCATTGGCAATTTAAAAAACCCCAAAACCAACAAACCCACCCCAAATCCCCAAATTAACCCCTTTCTTTCATGAATTCAATGAAAGAAACATTTGATATTTGAAAAAAATATAGTTTTACACTGATATAGTTCTCAATTTAATCAGTTAATCAGTGGTTTGTACTGTGATGTCATCTTACATTTAAAACTGATTATAAAAACCCCCTGTGCATCAACATATAAAATATTCTTGATATTGATATAAGTTGCACCGAGTAATTAATATATGATAGTTTGCAACTAGATGTAAGTGTCCTAAACAGTTATCTGAAAGAGGAGTATAAAACTTCAGCATTTAGTGGACAACTAACAGGTATTTTGAAGGAAAGACACAGAAGTAGCCATTATTCTCTGGAAACCACTGTCCTTCTATAAAAGATCTGTATGAATTTGAAAAATGGAAGCTTCAAAAAATTACCATATGTAACTATTTCAATGCATCAGAAACAAAGTTTCTCCATGCCATAAAGATACCAGGTCCAGTTTCATGACTGGGTAATAACACATCCAAATTAGTTCCTTATTTTATTCAGATGTCCTTTATGGTATGTATCATCATGTTAAAGATTCTGAATGTATAAAAATAACCCCATAGGTACTCTGAGCAATCTCTTTCAGGATAGAAATATCATCTCTGATAGGTTGGTATCTTGTCTAAAGGAGTGTCATTAACTTCTCTGAGAAGGTAGTATTTTATGGGGGCTGTTTTTTGGCTCTTGGTATTACAGTCTATCATTATTAATTAATTTATCACTTGCAATAAAAATCTTCCATAAATATTCTATGTAGAAGACAAAGGGTCTAACATGAATGTGTTTTCAAAACAGTGTGTGAAAGAGGATGCAACAGCATGGTAAAAAGAAATAGCATCATAAAGCTGCATTCCAGAATTTGTGCAAATGTCCTAAGCAATAATAAATAGGATTTTGTGGGTGAGGGATGGTCATTGTATCCTTTTATCATCTCTGAGAGAAATGAGCTGTTTCTGCAATTATCTTGCCTATTTCATCAACTTAAAATAACCTTTCAGTCTGAATTTTAAGAATGGATTTTGGCTGAAAAAAAAGGGCAGATTTGCGATTATCTAAATTGTGAAAAGCCATCATACTTTACTAGCAGTCTTGGCAGCAGTACTCATGTATGCAAGCTGTAGCACAATCTATGGTATTTGTTACAATAAAATCTAATTAAAAATTAAACTAAGCTGATGGCATTCAAACTGCCGTTGGAGAGAGGGGATTGGATTCTCTGGGTCTTTTTGTACATATGTGTGCTGCTGCCTTTTTGTTCCGTGGCAGCCAAACAGCTTCTGCCTGGGCTCAGAAGTGTGTTAGTCTGCAGTCCATTTGTGTGCTGTTGTCAGACGGCAAACACACAGCCTGGTGTTTGCCAGGGTTTGGTGTGATCTCCGATAACTCCTGTGATCCTGGGTGACATCTCTGCCCAGGCATTTTCAGTGCTCAAACACTGGAGCCCTGCTCTGCAGTTTTACTCAGCACCATCATGTTGAAGATTACATGCAAAATGGGGTTGATGTGAGTTTCCTAGATAAGAGCTAAATCAAACCAGCTGCACCACCCGCTGTTGGGATGGCTCTGCTCTAGGTCACTGAGGACGGCAGCAGTAAATCTCGTGTTTCATTTTTGCATATGAAGAATGACGGCTCAGTACGATGTTTTCCTGTACAATGTATTAGTCTGGTATATAAATGCACTCCTCTTGATGTGCACCAAAGGCTTGAGACAGGATTACAGGAGCTGAATAAAGAGCAGGATGTGCCATGGTTTGCTTTCACTGACAAGTGTGGCTTGTGCTGTCAGCAGGGCTTAGAGAAAACTATCTTTTGAGTCAGGACTCTTGCACATATGAAGTGAGCCACCTGCTCTTCTGAAAATTAACAGTTATTCTATTCAAGTTTCCAGGTTGCCACTTTGCTGGATTCGATTCTTACAGTTTCAGCTGGATGTGATCAGCATATTATCCATTTCCTTCTCTGTTTTCTGTAATATTTGTTTCAAAAACCATACCAATTAGGGTGGAAGGTCTATTTCTTTGTGATGTTTATTCTTTCTTTTTGATACTTAGCCAGAGAAGACTAACCCAAATATATAAGATGGTAAATTCCAAATATTAAGTGAAGGTAAACTGTGCAGCAAAAGAAGTGAATTGGTAGAAGGTAGATTGCTCAATCGTGTTATGTAGGTGCTTAACACACTTGTTTTTCTTAATCCAAATTTTTTCTATGTGTAAAGCTTAAAAGAAAAAGAAAAACCTGTTAAAATTTCCATAATTCTTATTAAATTCAAAACACTGTGGTAGCATCTGTAACATTGTTTGAATCTCATATTCCTGGCTTTAGTGTAGGCAGAGATGCAAGAAAAAATAGTTGTTCTGTAGTTGAGGAAAAGTGTCCTCTAGACACTGGAAAAGTGAAGATTGACCAAAGAATTGGGACAGTTTTACACCAGGGCTCTGAGGGGAAAATTGTAAAGAAATAGTGAAATAATAAAATAATACAGAAAATCTTTTAGCGCTTTTTTATTATTTATTTTTTTTTGGCTGCTGTGATTGTATCCATATCAGGGAAGTTTCCACGCTACAGAATTCTTAAAGTGTTTTCATTCAGAGTGGATTTGTGTTAACATTTTAATGTTTTCCTGTACTCTAGAATATAATAATGATTGTAATAATTAGCAGTATGATTGGGAGCAGACATGGAGTCTAATGGAGTTTAATGAAATTTTGGTGTAGCCTGAAATTTCATTTCAATGGAAACAAATGGAGTGAAGTTCTTTCCTGGTGTCCCACAGGAGTATCTCCTGTGATTTTTGCATCAATTAAGGTGATTGGCAGCATTTTCAATCGATTTTCCAATTATCTCTCCAAACACTTTGGAAAATTCAATTGCCTAAAGCTCCTTTTCTTCCCTGTCTCTGCCCCCCACCCTCTTCAATTTATGCTACTCCTTATTTAAATAAATTGAAGAAAAAAAAAAAGAATGCTTAGTAACACTTGCTATGGAAAATGTAAGAGGTCAGATTCCTATGGAGAACAAACTGAATTTGGTGAAACTATCAAAATGCTTTTCCAGTCCTTTATATACTTTGATGATTTTACCAAAAGCTGTTATGAAGTGTAACATGCTACTGTGCTCTCTTGCACTTTGTCACAATAGAGTGCACTGACAGTTTCTTGTGCAAGAGACTGTTGTATGTATTTTGACATGAGAATTCAAAACTGTGATTCTTAAAGTTATTTCCTTCATATACATACAAAAAGGAAGTTTTGTAGAGTGGTTTCCTCCCCCTCTCCCTGCTTAGGACTTCAGTTTATATAGACAAGCATGCTAATAGTCACTGAAAAGTTATTGTATTAAGGAGAAATAAGGTGGGGTTTTTGCTTGCTTTGTTTTCTGTGTTTTTTGTTATGTTTTTGTGGATGGAAATGAAATTCATAACTTCTTAATGTCTGTATTATTCCCTTACTAATCACCACCCTTTCACCCTCCTCCACGGAAAAAGAGAACAGAGACCAATGGTAAACCTAAATACGTAAATGCATTTCAAAAGTGATGTCCTTGACATTAAATCTGTAAAAAAGCCTCACTCAGTCTTCATATCATGCTGTTACCCAGCATCCTACCTAAGCCTATTACTGCTCATACTTGCTGCCAGCATATTCATTAGCTCTTTAATCTTTTAATTCCTGTGTGACAGAGAAATAATGTTTGGCTGTGATTGTTTGTGCATATGGGTTGTATGCCCATGCAACCCAAATTTTACTTCTGTTCTCCCTTTTGTTGTTGCTGTGCTTCTCTTCGTGCATGTTTACAAAGGGCACTGTAGTACTACTCAATAACCTTTTGATGCCAAGTCTTAGCACTGAGCAAACAGATGTGCTGCCTGGAGAAACACTTCTGAGGCTTTGGCAGTTCATCTGGGAAGGTCCCTCACCTCAGGAGAGGTTTGTCTCCATCTTAAATGTCCTGTTGTCTGATAGACACTGACAATAAGTCCTTGCCAAGAGGTTACTGTGTCCTCAGCTGGCAGGACACTATGGGCCTGGGCAATGAACTCAGTCCTGGGGGTATGGGGAAAACAGCAGTGAGTGCAGAACTTCAGGCTAAAGAGCCCAGTCAATGCTGTCTCCTGTGAGCTGGCACCAGAACTGGAGCATCCTAAGATGCAATTCCATGAATCTGTTTCTGGATTTAGAAGACTGGTCCTACAGAGCTTAGTGAACCACCACTCCCAGAGGTCAGTAGCCAACCACTTTGTGATAAGCAGTTGTATCGTGGGAGAAATCTGATCAAGCCTCCAGAAGACATCCACAAGTCCACAGTGTTCAGAGTGTGTAGGAAGTGCTGACTACACCTTTACTCCTCATGGTTTCCTGAGTTGTGTACTGAAATTGTCCACATCTCCACATAGACATGACTTATGCTCTCATGGCAAACCAAATGGACTTTTTTTTTTATTTAGTTCTGAAATGCAATCAGATTGTGGTTGCCTTTCTCATGTGAGACATGATGTCTATGACAATGTGCCAACAGCCTCTATGGATGGCTGGATTTGTATGTTCCTTTACTGACCAAGCTCTTCACACCTTTCTCCGTGCAGATTAGAAACATCTATTTGGAAAGATTTTGCTGTGGCTTCCTCATGACAGCCCATTCCATTTCCCTAAATCCTCGCTACTTCATTACAAAGAAAACACCTGCTTGGTAAGGAGCAAAGGCCGAAAATGTGATTGGGAGAATCTGCTCAGCAAAACTGTTTAAAGGAAAACTTTATTTCCTGCAAGAGCCAACATGATTCTCAGTGTGTGTGGAAATGAATACAGACAAGGCACAGGAGGTAACGGGCTGTGTGAAGCAAACTGCAATACACAAACATTTCCATGGGCGCTACCCTGGCCGCTCAGAGTCAAACTGTAATGACCTGGGTGCTACTTGACCTTTTCCATTGCATGAAAAATACTTCTGGATGTTGTACGAGGTCACCTGTGTGTGTTGGTGCTCCCGTTCCCTGACTGTGCTGGGCTGTTGTGGCCCTGCTGTGCTCTGCACGCACTCCTGGACTGACAACAGGGAGGGTCACAGTTAAGGCTGCTCAGGGGTGAATTTGCTGGAGAGACCTCCAGCGAAGGAGACCACAAACCTCCATTAACGATGTCCATTTTGAATTGACCAACAGATGGCACCATCAGTCTCCTTTTCTCCTGTGGCTCAGAAACCGCTATTGCAAACTCTTGTCCAGACCTCTCTGCGGCTAAATCCAGTAATTGCTTTCTAATTAATATTTCATTTAAATTCCTGGTGTCTTATAATAGCGCTTAAAATCTGTGCATGCCTACATGTTCAGTGAAACAAATTATAAGGATACATATTCATAATTTAACCTGTAATGTTACTGCTAGTGTATTAAATGACTCTTGATTTTTGAGGAGTTTCTAAATCAATGCTGAATTTGAATGATTTAAGTAGAAAAGTCATAGATGCATATAATAGTGAAGAGGTAAAATGCAATTTGAAAATTGGTGTTACAAGGTAAATTGCATAAAAAGCATACTGCAAACTCTATCTTTCTGGAAACTCTATCTTTCTGGAAACTCTATCTTTCTCTTCTCTCAGATTTACAGTAAGTTTTTGTTGTATTCTGCAGCTTTAAGATACATCCTCAGGATCTGTAGAGAACCCCATCAACTGATAAAAATAATGACATAGCAACTACCTTCTCCTGTATTACTTGAATTGCTAATTAGATTTTCAGAATGAAACACTGCTGAGAATGTGTCAGGAAAAAGAACTGCCTGGACACAGAGAAAGCAAAAAGTCACAAGGAAAGAAAGTCCAACATAGAGTTTAAAGGAACCATTATATATTTTTGAAGAGATGGATGCTAAGCCATGCAGACATCCAGCTTTGATTAGGTAGTGTGGAAGAGAGAGAAAGCTGAGGCTATGCTGTGTCTGTCATCCTTGAAATGCGAAGGGGTTTTTACTTCTGTTTAAGTGGAACTTCCTGTATTTCAATTTGTGCTGCCGAGAGGTGTCTGCCTCCCATCACCTCATTTATGCATATTGATAATATCCCCTCCTTGAGCCTTCTGCAGCCTGAACAGTCCCAGCTCTCACAGCCTCTCTTCATAGGAGAGATGCTCCAGTCCTTTAGTCATCTTTCCTGGACCTGAGCCTTATGTGGGAAGCACAAATTTTTGTTCTGAAAGGACAGTCGTGCTATAAAGATGGTTATCAGCCTGAGTGCTTTGGAGAGCCCAAGGTTGTCTTCCCTGCATGATCCGTGTGTAACTTGTGCACAGAACCTCTAAAATACTACTACTGAATTGCTTGGCTTCACCAGTTGTTGACTGATTATGTACAAAAATATGTGACTAAATAAAATGTCAGTAAAATTTGGAACTAGGATTTTTTTTCTCATAGAAGAAGAGCAGAATTATTCCAGATTCTTTGTGGTGACTGAGTACAAACACAAGCTTAACTTGCAGAACACCAATGTAAACTCTGCTGTTAGGGTGCAAAAAGAAGAGAGAGGGTCTAGTAGCAAACATAAAGTGAACTTTACGCTCAAGGCTTTTTTTTTTTTTTCCCTGGAGGTATTTTTATCACCACAGGTATTTCAGTTATGTTTTAATTAAGCTGTATGATTATACGTGCCTCTCATTGAGGCTGTGTAGCTGGGTAATTAGAATGATAGTGTAAGGGAAAATTAGGGAATATAAAAAGTAGCTAAAAATGAGTCTGTTGTGATGCAGTTGAATTCTGCACAGCTGCTCTGCTTTCCCCACCTCACTGAGTGCTTAAGTCACTGGCTTGCTGTCCATTCACACTACATTACTTTAAACTGGATTAGGGAAGAATTTAAAGTGAAAACTTAATAAGATGGAAATCCAGCAGGGATGTGAATGGAGAGACAGCAACCAGAACACCATCCAAAGCCTCTCGTGGATCATAATGAAGTGTGTTCCACGACAGACAAATCTTTCCTCAACAGAAGTGAAATAAATGTATTGTTCCATAATAAATCCTGTTTAGAGATCCCCAAGGCCTGTGTCAACATGCTGCTTAAGCATATGCTCAAATCCAGTCAGATTTCGTGAAGTACTTAAGCTCTAGTCAGGCTGGGTTATGTGCAAGGAAAGGTTGAAAAATCAGAAACTGTTAATAAATACTGACTTTATTAAGCTAAGATTTGTTAGCCCTTTGCCATCAATGCTTTGCTTAGATAGGGTTCAATTAAAAATTATAGATATTTTGCTTGACTTGGTTTTAATCTGGAATGCTGGAAATCATCAGTAGTGGAGGAACAAATTACTCTCCATTTTAGGTCTGATTTCAAAGACACAATGAAAGTTGATAGAATTTTTCCTCTGAGTCAACAGGGAGCAGCATCAGGCCTTTGCATTCTTAAAAGCTTTCCAGAAAGTCTTAGATTTCCTTCAGCACACACATAATTATAATTTGAGTCCCTAGGAACACCACTGAAGAAGTCCAAAAAGAGTGAATGTGAATCCAAACTTTATGCAGAATTCTGAAATCCAGCACTTCTTAATTATGCTGGTCATGGAGTAAAAAACCAAGGGTCAGAGTGAAAGCTTCAGAAAAAGAAACACTGTTTCTAAAATCTAGGGAAAAAAACCCAACCCAAACTTTGCAACTCCCAACATATTTTGTAGGTTTGTGAAGTGCCCTTGATTTTTATGTCATAGTTCTTTTCTTTAATCAGACCTTTTGAAAAGGAAAGAAGGCAGCAGTTCTCTTGCGTGCACTCCTTTACTAGTTGAGAAAATGTTGGTAGAAAAAAAGATGCAGCTGTTCCTGTTCCTCTGAATTTAAAGGAAAGTTTCTGAGTTAAGAACTTGCTTTGTAACCCCAGGAAGGCAGTGGTAGCTTTCTGATTAGCTTTGCTGGGTCTTACATAAACTTCATCCTCTATTGATTTATGGTGAGTAGAGATAATTCTGTGGGATACAAAATATTGTATCTTAAATTGTGTGCTGGAATCTCACTATAAATTTGTTGTCCAAGATGTTTCCCTTTCGTAATTAAATTGCAGTACCTAGTTTTATTGCTATTCCAAGGGATAAATCTCTGATCTGAGAGCTTTCACAGTGCCTATCTTTATTGCTCTCATTTTTATTACAGGTAAGGGATTATTTTTTACTATCTTCTTCATGATCTTGACAGAAACTTAACATACATTGCTCTGTTCCTTCTAATTTATTCATTGAGTGGAGAAACCCTGTATTAATAAGCTTTTTACATATTGCCCCATACTCCTATGTTCTCTTCATCTTATGTGCAGGTACCATCTGATTTTCTATATAATTTTTAAACTTGCTGGTCTCTGTTCTTTAGGACACCCATCGTGCTGGGTGTATGCTGTTACAATTAAAGGAATGTGTGACATCGTATATAGTAACAAAATAAAAGATTCTGGAAAGCGGAAGATCAGGCTTGTATTTTAGTTATAGCAGCAAACCCTAAACCCTCCTTTTGGAATTAAAAAATGTCTAGAACATATGGGGTTTTCTTGGAAGGCAGAGACAACAATAAACTCTTGGGTTTAGGGCTTTTCCAGAGAAGAACTTGAGTGGTTGAAATATTTGTGAAAATGTCACTGATAGCCTTGTCTTTAAAAATAAAAATGAAGCTCTGGGTGTGAGAATTAGAAAAGAAGGTGAAAGCAATGCATAAGAATTATAAACAGCGCAAAATCTAATTGCAGCATTTAACATTTATGCTGTAATGTCATAAATGTCAACCAATGATGCTTTCAGCAGAGATTAAATGGCTTCACTTCACCAGTGGGACGGGCATGAGTAGTAATAATTCCAGTTGTTCCTTGTGCACAGCTGTCCCAAGATCTCTTTTGGCAAAGAGTCCTACCTTTGCTACCTTTGAAATTCTTCTTTTGGGATTTGTCAGAATGTTACCCAGGATTTATGTGAATTGGGGAGCCAAGGTGTTGCCATGGCAATATCAGCTGTTTATAGCTTTTTTGATATACAAGCACCATTTGTTGTGGCACTGTTTCTAAAAATTTGAAGATCTGTATTAGGAACAGATAAAAATGTGATGGAGGATGCTATCTTTCTGCTTTTACAGGAAAGGAAAGAATGCATGAAATCTTATTTCTCAAACATCTTAGATTGTATAAACAAAGGTCAGAGTGAAGCCTGGATTTCACCTTGAACCCTACAACTTTGTGCATTAAAGTATGGTGATGTTCATGTGTGTCAAGCTCCAGGCCAGACTTTGCTGGGTTGGATCACATTTATGGAGCTGGATACGCTCCCTCTGGTGGCTCTTGTATCACTTGGCATTTCTACATTTTTAAAAGCTGTTATTGGTGTATTCTGGTGGATAAAATACTGGCAAGTGTTGGTTCAAATGATTTTGGAAATGCAGCAATGTATTTAAATTTACATTCAGCCAACAGTGATTGGAGGGCTCTATTAAAGGTGCTTTGTCAATCATGCACAGACTTTCTTACAAATTTACCTGCACATTTCAAACACAGCCTTTGACTCCTGAAAATCAAGTTTGCCATCTCTTTACAGAGGTTGCTGACATTGCTGAAGTTTAAGAAAATACTATCTTGCCCATCTTAAAGAAGTTATATTTATTATATATTTTTTTTAGCTTTTAGCAAAAAGAAAGCACTGTGTTTATTTTATGTTGTGAAATAAAGGAAGAAGAAGCTGCATATCTTTTTGATTTAGAATACATTTTATCACATTTTGTGATGGAGAAAAAATATTGTTTCTAAAAGAAACAAAACAAAACAACCTGGATTTCAGCAATAAAGGCTCTTAACATCATCTCTGGTTTAGAGAGCTTTGGAGCTGAGGGTTTCTTTCAGGCAAGACATTTTTATGGACTGCCTACAACAGTGACTGGACATTTAGGAAAATATATAGGGCTTGCAGGGAGGTTTTTTAGTATTTTGAAGTGGCAATAGAATTTTCCTTTTCCCATTCCAAACAGCTGGATTCAGGATAATTAAAATATTGTCTCTATGAGGTATAGCTTAAAAATAAAGTGTAACGGCTTATAGAAGTCATAGGAAGGATATTTTCAGAGATCTTCAAGTTAGTTTGAAAGAAACCTTAATTCCATATGCAAATGCAGGTGCTCTGAAAGCAGTTTCAGGGATCAGTTTTCTCTAATAAGTGATAAAAACACAATATCCAATGGTGCCCAACTTTTGGGATAGGTAGTCTTTGTAGTCAGTTCAGTCTCTCTCTTGTGATTACATGATGATTGTGATGATGTTAAAACTTTGATGGTGTCAACTTGTACTTTGTGGAAGCATTTATAAAACCAAGGATTTTTAAGCCCTCACAAATCTGTAAGTGTTCTTTTCAGCTTTGTTTACAAGTGTTGTGATTTGGGTGTTTTCCCTAAAAGCTCAACTACTGGAATCAATAAATTGCACTGAGAACATTGTCTTTCCTTAAAAAGTTAAATACTGTAAGAATGTCTGAAAGTTTGCCTTAGCAGAGGATCTCTTTAAATATTGAATTGATTGTATTCTGCTGATTCAAAAGTCAGAAGTGAAAAGTTAAAGCTAAAGAATCACAAATTTCATGTCATTAAAACTTGTCTAAGAGTTTTGGAAGCCAGGTTGCTGTTTTTCCTTGAATTTCAAAATAGTGAGATTCTGAACAACTAAACAACATCTGCTGAAAATAAAAACATGTTATGTTTTCAGTAACCAAGAAATTAACTGCTCCAGAAACTACTCCAGCTAGTTTAGAAACGCTTATTGACCAAAATGAATTTCTTTCCTGTTTTTGATGAAATTCCATGCCTTTACTTTCAGTCTTAATGAATGTGTGTTGTTTCCTTATCTGTCAAGCAAGTATGAGTATTCCAGTTTTAGGCTTTTCATGTGCTTGGTACTTCTAACTATGGCCATTCAGAAATTAGATCTTGTTTCTGCTCCCTTTCCTGAGGGAAATTGGTCATTTGGTCATACTATTATGATTTGAGGAACCAAAATCTATTAGCTTTTAAAAATCAGTTTGTTTTTTAGGGTGTTTTTGCATTTCTTAGTGATAGAAACTTCCTTTTCATGCAGCAGGAAGTACATAGTTCTTAACGTTCTGATTCGAACATTTAAGTATCAAGAAGTTCCTATCTTGTTAGATTTATTTAAAAAGTCATGCCAGTTAGCAGTGATGTGCAATTTCAGTCCGTAGTCTGGTTTTCCTATTGTCCTGGGACAGCAGAATAATCTCACTTTTTTTTTTTTTTCACGAAACATTGTTAGCCTGATTCAACCTCTGCATTCCTGATGGTGAAGGGCCTTGAGGGGAAGCTGTGTCAGGAGCAGCTGAGGTCACTTGTTCTGTTCAGCCTGGAGGAGTCTGAGGGCAGACCTCATTGCAGTTACAACTTCCTCCTGAGAGGAAGAGGAGGGGCAGGCACTGATCTCTGCTCTCTGGTGACCAGGGACAGGACCCAAGGGATTGGCTTGAAATTTTCAGGGCAGGTTTAGGTTGGATATTGGGAAAAGGCTCTTCACCCAAAGGGTGGTTGGGCACCGAACAGGCTCAGGGCAGTGGTCACAGCACCAGCCCGACAGAGTTCAAGAAGTGTTTGGACAATGGTCTCAGACACACGGCCTCACTGCTAATCTTGGGGCATCCTGTGTAGGACCAGGTGTCAATGATCCGTGTGGGTCTCTTCCAACTCAGCATGTTCTGTGATGCTCTGATTCTCTGATCATGTTTGAGGCTCCTAGCTCATGTTTTCAGTCTATTGTTGATGTTAACAAATTTTGACAAAAGGTTAGATGTTTCAGATATATTTACAGTTTCCAGCTTGGCTGAACCTCAAGAAAAATGTGGGCTGTTCCTGGAGAGAAGAGGCCATGCATTGCTACTTCTTCCCTTATGCTGCTCTCACAAGCCTGTGGCTCTGTGGTCACCAGAGCCACCTGCTCATCTGGGTAAAAATTAATCATTTCCAGACCAGGCCAACTCAGATGTGGATAAATAAGCTGACCATGTGGCCGCAAGTTTCTTGTCAGTGACCAGAGTGACAACAAGCAAGTAAGAGCAAGTTGTTGGGGACACTGGCAGGGAGTAATTCAGAGAATTGAGGATTATTTGTTTCATTATCAGCCAGTTGTTAGATTGAACCACAAATCTTTGCAGGGTCAGGCCTCCTTGGCTCTGATTTACACACAAATTTACTTGGTTTTCAGAGCTTTGTGCACCGTGGTAGAAGCAAAGATGAAAAGAGGGCTAGGGAAGCATCTCCAAGTGTAAGCTTCCTCCTTGTGGACTACAACTAGGAGATTAATTTTTGTTGTTCTTTTTTCTATTATCTTCACATTCTCATATGGGACCAACTCAATGAGGCTTGTGTAGCAAAAGAATAAGTTGCTCTGAACTGATGGCCTATTGTGCTTCAGCACTGTGGAGGAGGGATGATGAGGAAAAAACTATAAAACTACCTTGTGCCTCAGTCTTATGTGAATTTTTCTTTAAGTATGCTGTAGGCAGCATAGAAATGTTTCCCTGATGCTCATTGTATAACTATGGGCATGAAAGCAGCCTATAATTTAATTAAACAGGTTAACAAATGAATTCAGACTAACATTACTGATTTAAACATTTAGCTTGGTTTTCCAGAAGACTCTTAGAGCAGTTGTGGAAATAGAACTGCCTCTGTAGTTTCACGGATTGTAGAGACACATCAGGTTCAATTTTGATTTAATAAGTCTTCCAGCAAAATGATAGCAGTAGAGTAGCAGAAGCATTGCCTTACAAGGTGACTTTTACTGATAACAAAGCATAAGCAGCCCTGACTTGCCTTATATAGGTATGTTAAATTTCCTTGTCCTATAAAGAGCTCCAGGTCTTCAGCCTCCGTAGAAATGAATGTGTACTTCCACTGCCTGACTACTCCTGTGAGAGGGCACCCCAGAGGATAAAAAAAATATTGTTCTATTATAGAGCTTTTCCTTATGTTTAGGCACTCAGAATCCATCTCACAATAAAAACAAGTCCAAATTGATCCATTGTGGAAACTTCCGGACTGAAAGAACATGTCTTTTGAGGCCTATGTTGCATTTTTAAAATTATGTTTTATATTCCTTCAAAACTTTTTTCTTTTAAAAAGGAAAAAAAGAAAATCCCAGTTACTGAAGTGTTATCATTCATGTAGGTCACTGAAGAAATCCTTCTGGGTCATTGATACCTGTGGCATTTTGAATTTGATAGTTCTCTACCTATTGTGGGAAATTTAGTACATCTTTTTGTGAAGGTCCCCAAGCAAACATCTACCAGCCTTGCCCATTATACCTTTGTTGTTTTGCTTTTTCAACTAAATCAGCCTACTGAGGGCAGCTGCCTGAAGGTACAGGCAAAGACCGTGATTATTTCTGTTCTATTGACTTCTTGTAGTTGAGGATGAGGTTGATAAATTCAGCTTGGCAAGAAGGCTTCTTTGCATGTGCATTGCTGGGAAGTATCTACACTAAACTGCTCCATTGAAGACAAATATTTCTATACATTTGGGCACTGCTTGCTATTAACAAGTGCTACACACACCTCCTTCTATTTCTTGTGATCTCAGTCAGAATCACCTGTACTCTCTTGTTCCCATAAGAACAAGATGCTCAACAAGATCCCACAAGGTGCTTAATGCTGTTTCAGAACTTTCCTAGGGAATTTATTGTGGTCACAGATATTTGTGCATAACTTTTAAATCTATTTATGGCTATGTGATGCTCTTAAGTATTTGGAATTAATATCTGCCATTTGTTAAGTAGTGACTAACTCCAAAAACATTTTTGCTGTTGCATATCTAAGTGTTGCAAACCAAATGAGAAAAAGTTTACGTGTTGTCTTACAGAAAAATTAAAAGGGAGAATTTCAAGTATTCTTTTCTACTACTGCTGATGAGTAACACATGTTCTGTGTTTTCAAACCCCTGTACTTTAGAAAAATAAGAGATCCTCGTCTTCTAAAACTCACATGCTTTAATTTAATGAGTAAGCAGAATACACAGCACAAATCAGTGAAAACCCAAGTGCTGAGAGAACATGCAAGGAGGTGAAAAAACCCTTGTATAAAACTTGGACATTTAGTAGTAATTAGGCGCTGCATCAAGTAATTTATTAAGGCTCTTCTTTCATATCTGATGTCTGAAAACAACAGATCCAAGTCCTTGTCTAAAACATGGAAGTGTGCATGTGCAGAATTACAGAGGGACATTTTAGTTGGTCAAGACTTTCACTTATGAGTTTTACTGGATTTGAATTTTGGTTTTTGAAGTTTCAGCAGTAACTGATTTTGTTGTCTTTAATAAGCTGTATGAGGAGACAGAATGAAGACTAAAAGAATAAGAACATTACAAATGTATAAAGAGCTAAATATTTATTCTTAACAATCATGAATATATGCCTAAACCACTCTTCCACTGCTTCTAAGGCTTATCCGTTATTACTGAAGGGAAATTTTTATACAACATCTGTTACAGTAAATATTCTTCTAATTTGACTCTAGATAACTTTTTGCCTTGATTTCATCTGTTATTCAGAGGCTCATTTAAAAACCTAATTCTTCTTCTAATGCTGTGAGTCTGAAATTAGCATTAGACATTGCTTTTTTTTTAAACAAAATTAATTTTTGCATATTTTTTCTGTACTTTTTCTCAGTACAAAAGAGATGAAGCTGTGGGAGAGTATCCAGTAATTAATTAAGGGTCACCATTCTGTGATACCTGCCAATTTTATGATTTGGACTAAAAGCAAATCCTGCACAAATTCACATTTAATCAGTGCCACTGCAATTCCCTTGCCATCCTGCATGGTGACAAGCACATTGATAGTAAAACTTGATTTTCCTTGTAGCATCTCTTGGACTTATCTGGCATACCCTTGAAAATATTAATGAGCTGGATAATAGAGGCTTTTGGATCAGATCTCTGAAATTTGGTCACCTAGCATTAGTTACTTGATTGCAAAGGCAACAAGTAATAGGTCAACTGATTATTCAAAAATTGGCCTCAAAATAGAGGAAAAATAGAGAATAGAGCAAAACTATGTCTGCAATTACTTGTATGTGTAAAATTTTGTATCAAAAAATCTCCATGATGAAAGTGAGACCTTTTAAAACATACTGTGAATTGGTAGGCTATTGCACTAGAAATGAGAGGTCCTTAATGCAGAGTGATGTATGGAAAAGAGAAATTATAGCTCACTCTGTCAAACATTCTAATTTGCAGGTTCCTGTTCTATTATAATTAAGGGATAGGAGTAATAAATAGAAGGATAGCATTCCATGAAGGAATAAAGAAGAATCAATATATCACTTTTACTTCTTCTGTAACTTCTCCTTGATTTATTTGCCTTTTTTTTTTTTTTTTTGAGAGAGAGATTTTTAGTGTTGATCATCCTCTACCTCAGAGTTGATAAAATAATAAAGATAATATTGTTCCCATAGGTGCTATTACTACTTCCATATCACAGGCATCACTAAAGAATTCCACCTTTTTTTCCCCCCTTAAATAATGTTTAAGACACACGAATCTTGGAGTGTAGGAAGAAAAGAGATAGGGAGGAGGTTGGCCAGTGTTACTTTACTTTTGTTTTAAGTGTTTTGCACACCTCCAGTTTGCTCAGAGATGATTGAGAGGAAGAGATGTTGAGTACTGACTGAGACTGAGAAAATGAAGACTGGTAACATTTGCAGATGGACTGTGTGTGTTTATAAAAGAGAAGGCAGGGCAGGTGTAATCTTAGTCTAAGACTTTTGATGTATGAAGACATTTGAGGCATCAAGGCTGATCCTGAGTTATATAAACATGCTGTGCATACAAGGTCTCATTATACAATATGGAAACAGTCTCTTGAAAGGCATAAATGGTGCAAAATTTTAGGCTGTTTTTTATTCAGTATTTTCACTACAGTGACTTTATTCTCTACATCTAGTCTACTGATTTTATACCAACAGCTCAGCACCCTGTAAGTCACATCACTATTTCCAATTTCTGGTTGTAGCTCTTATCACAATGACAATTCTCTCAAACTATTCAGATATTGCCCATACAGAATACAATGGGCTTTATTGGTAGTTATTCTCCACCAGATGAACCTACAGCATGTTGGATAACTACCTGCTCCTCTTAAATGAATATGTTGAAACAGTTACATTTAGAATGTATTTTTTGCCCTCCTCTGCTGATGAATTGTTTAGTTGCCTGCTCGTCATAGCAAGCTGTCAGCCATATGGATGCCATTCAGCCATTTTTCCTCCTCGGAATGCTGTTGAGCAGGGCCCACACAGCCAAATGTCCGTGAGTCCTGCGATTCAGAGTGACTCAACAGAGCTGAGAGAAAGGCCACAATTTTCTCAAGTGGCACCAGGCACCTGTGTCTGCTTTACTCATCTTCCTGTCAGAAAAAAAAAAAAATCCAAAGAACCCTCATGTACATAAATTTCATGAATTTAAGTTCTTTCTGCTGGGCTGCACGGTTGCATAGCTGTCTGCTTTAGTGATGTGGCTTTGCAACTGTAACAGATGAGTAATATTAGATAAGATGGATGTAAAAATAAAATAAGAAGAGAATGGCAGTTTGCAGTAACCTTGGTCATGTTGCAACACAGTGGGGAAAATAACACATGTGAAAGTTTTCAGCTGGTGTGGAGACTGTTATTAAAATAGAAATAGTATGGAAAAATCATGGCTCAGATGAGCTACTAAGAGGTTTTCAAGAAGCCATAAAAATGTGCAGTTATATTACACTAAATGTTAGTTTACCATTAGACTTCCTTACAGTAATAGCTGCTAACCAGCAAAATCTTCATAGGAACATTTTCCTAAATGTGTCATCATTGGCTTAGTTATGCAGAAATGCTGAGGGAGCTAACAGGCTGCCATGATGTCTTTTTAAAGTTTAAAGAGGGGACAAGGGGACCTGCTTTGTGTCCCTTTTACTTTGGTATCTTGGTCCTGGGTACTTACAGATTTAGATCCTGGCAGATAAAGGGAAAGGAGTTGTGTAAAAATTAAACATAATTTTGAATTTTCTCATTAGATTGACATTTTATGACAAGGTCCAATGCAAAGAGAAACACCAAACCCAGTTTGGCCCCTGATCCTGGATCACATTGTTGGTCTAAACCCTCTTTGGGTTTTGGCCATCCGTTGGCCTCTCTCATGACAATAAGAATATTTTAAACTATTCAAAATGATCACGGTTTTGCTTAGCTGCCCACACTTTGCCATGGTTACGCGAAGAAGTAACTCCGTGACACATGGTTGGCATTTCTTGCATTTGTTTGTTTGTTCAAGCTCTGGGGAGGGTTATCAGCGATCTACATCCGAGAGAGGAGGCTTGAGTTTACATCCCTCCAGCCCCCAGGCTGCTAATTTTAACAAAGGTGCCAGAGTTTGCACATTGGATGTGTTTGGGGTGTGCCAGGGTGGGGGTGGTGCGAGGAGGATGTGCTACCAAACAGCAGGTGAAGGTGGCTTCACTGCCGTGGGAACCAGATCTCCTGTGGGGAAGGGGGCAGATCTGGTGTGCTGGGGAGGGGGCGCAGAGATGTGTTGTGTTGTAGCTGTATTTATTTTCAAAATTGTTTGTGGCATGGAAATGTCACTGATGAGGGCTGTGGCTCAGAGAGGGCTAGCAGTGACCTTGATTTAAAGCGTTTCCAGCTCTGCATTGGCCAGGATAACCCTCGCTAAGTTCCTGGCTGAAATGTTTTCCTCTGATACGTAATTATGTTAAAACTGGTGACCTTGTAGATATACATTCTTGACAACAGTTTCATCCACTGGGCATTTCATTGGTGGATCCTGCCTGAAAAACTAGGCAGATGGTTTTGGTTCTTGTGAAAATTAAGATCGGACCAAGGCCGAGCATCTTTTGTGTCCCCAGACCAAGCTTGTGTTGTCCTGTAGCTCCCAAACCAAAATGCTCTTCTGACCATCTTTAGTCTGACCCTTTCAGTTTCTTGAGTACTGGGATTTGGTACAGGTAAGTTAGGGACATGACGCCTCCACACTGCAATGTCTCAGCTGTGACTCAAGCAACACTGCTTGCATTGCAATAAAAGCTGCAGAGATTCAACTTAAACTATGTTTGTTTTATTATTTTTCAACTTAAATTTGTTTGCCTTGCGTTTGTGCCGATTTGATAATTTCTCTGTGTGGAAGTAGATTTCCTCTCTCGTAGCCATTAAAGATGTCAATTGCAAGTGAGTATTAAGCTCATATTTCCTAAGGGAAATATTCAATGGGAAATATTATGAAAGCTTTTTAAGAAATTATGAAATGCTGTAGATGCCTTTTGCCTTTTATTATTGTTTAATTTTAATGGCCACTGAGAATCACTAATAAGAGCATTAGTCACTGAAAGAGTATTAGCTTGACTTAGTTTCCACCCAATTAATTACACATTTATTCAAAAGTGGATTCCATGAAAATGTAGAGAAAACATTGAAAAATAACATCAATTTTGTAAAACTTTAAAAAGTGTTCTTGAATTGCAACTTTCTTGCTCTGCTTCTCCCCCAGAGGAAACATTATATGTGCTTAGTAAACGTATATATTGTGGTTACTGTATTTGTCCATTTTTTGAATCGACAACCTCTTACTACAGTTTTTAGAGTAAAAAAAGAAAAGTGAGTCTTGCTTAACTAATTTATCAATTAGCTCACAAAGTTGTATAAGATGGGTATTGAAATAATTGCATTGAAGGAATGTTCTTTACACCTGCAAATGAGGCAGCTGCTGCCAAAACCTCAAAAATATCCCTTCAATGAACTTTCAGTCTACTTAATGACTTTTCCCATTGATGCTGAGGTTTGGCCTATTACACAAACATGAACTGCTCAAGACATTAAGTTATGTTTTGAGAATTTTAATAAATTTTGTTAAAGTTAGAGCTTAATGTATGTTGTTCTGCTTTATATTTAATTTAAAATAAAATAAATAGACTTATTCTATAAGAAATATAAAAGAACACAGCATTTCTAAGAACTAATTTATACAGCTTTTGGAATGTTGAATTATCCAGTTTTGCACTTCATTATGTCTGCAGATTTCAAATGGCATTAGACTGGGCTTTGTGTATCCCCTAAACCAGAATTTTCAGTGAATATTTGTATCTATGAAAATACAGATAAAATCCTTGTTAACAGGAGGAAATTATTTTCAGGTTTTTAGTAGGACTAATAAGACCACACTATTGCTTTCCAAGTTACATGGAAGAATTTTTCCGCCAAGGACACAACTGAAAGCTAAGGACCTGTGGCAGAATTATCTGATTTTACTTGGCATTTGTTTAACTGTTGTGCGTATTGCTGAAGGCCATTTTTTCTGACAAGAAATGTCAAATAAACCAGTAATAAATCAAAACAGGAGATGGAATACAGCTCTCTTTCCTTTTTTCATGCTTTGGCAAGGTAAGGAGGGGTTTATAGACTACTTATATTCAAAGGATTGCTCACATATGGAAAAAAATTTTTTCATTGGGACAATTCTGTGAACTTAAGCCTCTGGAAGTTTTACAGAAGTTGTTCCTAACTACATATTTTAGTGTTATCTAAGTAGTAAGAATGTACAGTCTCTTGTCTATGATCAGCAGTAACTATTTCTTTTAAATGAGCATTTCTTCCCCTTCATTAGATCCATAATACAGTAAAATATGTGGCATGAGAAGATATATGTATCTGATGCACTTGCCTTTTAAAATATGGTACAATTCCTTGCTATAGACAGACCTTAAAATTGAAATTCTGATCAGTAAGTGGACTTACATTTATAAACCCTGAAGCTTACTGGTGGCTGCCCTGGATGATGTCCACTTTACATCCAGGAGAATTAATTTTTTCTTGTTAATTTTTTTTTTTTAAAATTACTTGTTACCTTTTGTTGCCCTGCTTTCCTTTGGCAAATGAAATCTGTTCATCCAAGGAATAGAATAACTATTTAGAAGTCGACTTTGTTTCAAATCCCTCTTTACTAAGTGGGCTGTGGGTTTCAGTACAGGAAAATTCACAGCTTTCACAATATCTTATTCATAAGGAGCAACATCCAGATCAAGTTAGAAAAGATGAAGGAAAATATATGCCATGGTTTTCACAACTGCTTAAAAATCATCAGCATTTTTAATCTGCTAGTAAGATCCTGAATAGTTAAAAACAAGAGGGGAAGGATTAATACTGGTGGAACAGCTGAAGCAAAGGGGAAAAAGTTTTGAAAGTGAAAAGTCATTCCAGTCTCAAAGCAGAGAAAAACATCAACTTTATTTAAAATGCAAAACTAAAGAGAATCCTTTAAAATGTATTGACGTAGTAAAACTCCATGGGAGCGTTGACTCATGTGTGTATTTTAATGGTGTTTGGGGTTTTTTGTGCCAAAAAAAGGGAAATGCACAGTATTGTAATACAGTGTTTGAATGTTGGAAGGAATAGAAAAATTAAGCTGAATATAGAATAATAGACTCTACAAATGTCAGTTAATATCACATCAGTTTTTATATTGTGGTTTGTTCTGGTTTTTTGACACTTACTCTTCAATAAGCAATCATATGTTCTTACCTCAGCTTTGTCATCTGTTTCCATGTTGATTAATTCATGTAGATATCTAAATAATTTTTTAATTATTTTTTTTTAAATTGCTGATAAATAGTGGGGAGGAAAAAACCCAAGAAAACATTTTATTTTTAAAAGGCCAGTTCTGTTAATACATAGTTTTCATCATATATTTCCATGACTAAGTACATTTTCCTGACTAAGTACATTTTCCTAAACATTACAAACCCTTGTGGGTTAAAGGTTCCTCTGCTCCTGCTGCTAATTTCTTTCACATAGACATCCTTCTCTGTTTCTGGCAACCAGACTGTCTTTAAAGCAGCACATGGTAACACTGCAAACTCTGAACGCTGGCTTCAATGAGAAACAAGAAGCTTTTGAACAACAAAAGCCTGGATCAAGTCTTGAGGTAGTGTAAAGTGATTTAGTTCTGACTTGGGCCAGACATTCGGGTTTCCACTATCTGAGCATCTTATCTGTGTATATCTTCACATAATGTCTGCAAAAACCATTAAGAGGTGAAAACTGAAATTACATAGTGGCACAATCTCTGTAAATAATAAAATTTCAAGCTTGCCATACAGCATTCCTTTGGCTTTTGTGGTCGGCTTTGTACATATATTATAAATATAATGAGCATATGAGATGGGTTTCAATGAGAGCAGTATCTGTGTTGCATGAATTAACAGTAGTTTTATCAGGACTGGATAAAGTCTTCATCTAAACAGGAATGCTGCTCTGCTGCATAGTTGTGACCATGTCATATGTGAGGGAAAAGTGTATTTTATTCAACAGTGTTAGTAAGGCTGGAAGGGAGAATTAAAGCATCTTCATTCATCTATAAGATCTATTAATAATATTTTGTACTTAACTTTATTCATAGTTTGTCTTCTGTTTCAGACTTTAAGATGGCATTATTACAGGACAAGCTTTCTCAAAAAAAAAAAAACAACAAACAAAAAAAAAAGGGAGGAAAAAAAGGGAGGAAAATACTCTACTACTCTAGATCTTTCTTTTGAATATATTCCTTCCTTCATCCCCATCTTTCAAGCTGTTTGTGGGACAATCCTGGATTGGGGTGCTGTCTGCATTAAAATAAAGCAGAATAGATGATCTGAAATTGTCACCTCACCAAATACTACCCTGCCATGAAGTGAACATGCTTCAATGGGAATCTCATGTAGCAAAACAATACCATTAAGGAACAATTCAGGAGAGACCAGCCACCTCGAGCTGTTTTATTCTTTATCAGCATCCAGTTAATTTGTATCAAAAGCTTGCTAGATAGCTGGGAGTGTCGGCAAGCCTGTATGCTAATTGCCTTTAAAAATAAATGCATCAGAGCTACTGGGGCATTTCTGTTGTGGTTTTAGATTATTCATATAAATTATGAGGTTATCAAATGTGAATGTGAAATTGTCAGGCATATGCTCAAATATCATCTTCCTAAGCTGTGCAATTACTCAGGGGTGTCATCTCAGTCTTCAAGCAACCAGAAACTTCTGCTTCTACATAAAACATCATCAAGGTATTATAAAGCCTTTGGCAGTAGAACACAATTAAAATACCTCAAGCAGTGAAACCCATTAATATAAAACAGGCGAAGTTCAAGAGTAATAGTCCAGGCATGCCTCCTTGACAGTGACAGGAGCACAGAGCCCTTGCAGATTAAATCACCCTGCTGAGAAGCCAGGGTCTCTGCATTGTGATGTCTCCACTGCAGTGCCAGAGCTGCTACACTGAAAGATAATTTGGACACCTCTGTGCCACGCCTTGGTCCCTACAGGCAGCGGTGGTCCTTCTTTTGTGAGTTCAAATCATACCAAGGCAGGAATAGTCCAAAATAAGACCAATGTTTACGTTACCAGCTTCATCTGCAGCTGGGTTAGACTGTCCTATTCTCCTGCTGACTCCCTCTGGTCCTGTGGCCGAGCCATTACAGCCCATCTGTGAGGGCACAACCAGCTCAAGCTGCTTGGAGGCAAGCTGCCTCTGCTCGCAAGCTCAAGGAAATTATTATGGGGCCAAACCTGCTCCAATGTGTTCTGCAGGACCAATAAAACTGAGGAAACATCCCCTCAGCCCACAATTAATCATATCCTTTGAGATCAAGAATTCTCTGTCAACAAGCTGAGTTACAAAAACAAATTATACAGGTGGCTTCTTAGCACTTATGCAGTGCTTTTACAGTAAATCTATAATGTATTCATCCTTTCAGCATGAAAAGAATGAGATACACTGCACCACAGTCAATCAGCTTTCCTTGCAGACAGTTTGCCAACTTATCTTCATAAGTGTTTTTTGGAAATAATAGTTAAAATAGTTCAGAATAGTCGCATAGAAAAAATATGTGCTGGAAACTTTCACTTCACTGTTACTGCATTTACACAATATAGAGTTTATATTATGCACATAAAGAAAACAACTGTATTCTCTAATTTTAGAAGCTGTAATAAACACCAGCTTTGAACCATGACTTTCTCTCTATCCATACAGTCCCAGTACACACAACTGCAAGACATTTCCCTGTGCTACCTGTCTGATGTCCCAGGTGGGACTTGACCCCAAATGTGCAGAGAAAGGTGGGGTCTGGATACAGTTACTTTTTAAACTCTACTGAAGTTGCCAGCTGTGAGGATTTCTGGATGGCAACACCCCATCGTTGGAAAGAGAAAAACTTAATTCGTGTAAGCATGTAAAGAGCTCTCAGATGAAAAATCACTCTCAGTCATGGCTTACATGGCCTGTCCTTGAAAGGATCATCAATTTTCACCGTTTTTATACATCATTACTGAATTACTCATCTCTCAATTAATGTACTGCAACCTTAAAAATGGATGGACCATATATTTTATCCTACTATCATCCCATCTGATGACACTCTACTTTTCAAGAGGGCAGCATCTCTTCCCACCACAGCTATCAGTGGTGCAGTCCAGATGTACATCCTACAGTTTTTGCTAGGCAAGTAGAGCTACATATCCTTTTCTAGTGAAATTTTATCTTCTAACTTAGCCTTAACCTTTCATTTTTTTTTCTGCCAGGGGGGGTCTGTCTACTGTGGGCAATCCAGTTATTTTGGAAAATTATAAATCTAGCAATAATAATTATATCCATAAAGCTTCCCTGTGCTAGCCTCTGTCATTAACTGAGAAATATGTTTTTACATATAAAGGTGTCATTGTCTGTGCCAAGTACTTTAATGAAATCTACATCTAATATGTGCTATTTCAGAAGTTTTTATGATTTGCACAGGTACTTAATCAGGGTCTCTGGCATGATTTATTAGCTAGTTAAAATTCGTAAGTATAATTTCCTTTAAGTGATTACAAACTTTCTCATTAATACCTGTACAATCATCACCATAGATATTACACACCAGATGACACTTGCCAAAATCATCTTGCCTCCTGTACTGTCACTGGCATGCTGCAGGCTCCAGACTTGCACCATAGTGAATGCTCTGGAAGCTGTCTGTTCCATCATGATTCCTCGTGCCCCTGACTGAGAGCTCCTATCACCACTCATGCCCTGCAAACTCCTTTTTAGTGGTCCCTGAACAGGTTTTGGCTCTCTTAAATTCATCAAGGAATTCCTACCCATCCATTCCTACATAAAAGCATTTTGTTTGCAAAGTGTGAAGACTGACTTGCTAAATAAGCAGTACAATAAATGAATGCTTGAAATAATATGGCAACAATTTGAAAGGCTCAGAACTTCTCTCATGATTTGTATGCAGTGTATGTGGGAAATGGCATTTACAGCTTCACTGAAGAAGATTTCTGTTTACTTGAAAGCTCTCACTGTTTTTCCCAAAATAAACTCAGGGAAAGAAATTTATCTTCCAGCACGTTTCTAGAAATCTGTGTTTGTTATGCTCCTGTCTTCTTTATCATATACCACTCCATTGTAGAGCCCTTGTCTTGCAGGTTTTGCATTCAAAGCTGGAGACCAGACTGCCTGAAGCAATGGAATTCCCTGCTTCCTAACCTGAGCAAGGGGAGAGGTAAGGAGGAGGGGGAAAGTGTTTCTGGCTAATCTCTGTGAATTATAAACTTTTTTATAACATTCTGGTTTGGATTGACTGAAATCTGTTGCTTTGGTTGGAATTTTTTTGACTATATAAAAATCAATTATTATAATGCTTAGATTTGTGAAAGTGAATAGAAAACTGCCACACATCATTTAAAGTGTGTCATTTTAATTTTATGCTTGGATGATTTCAATTTGGTAAAAACACTGATGCTTAGCAAGTACAGCAGAGAGCAGAGGATAAAGGACAGGGCGTGAATGCTTTGTCATTATGTCCTGGATGACCCCAAGCCCTGAACTGCATTTAGCTAAACAGAAACTGTTTGGAAATGTGTGATGGCCAAACAGCTGCCCATGGCAGGGCAGCATTAAAAGTCGTAGCTCTGGAAAGCATTAAACACACAAGTATTTGCAGGACCTGTGCCCTAGGAGTCCTTAAGCTGGAGGAATGTTTAGTCAAAGTAGCCCCTCGCCAGCTTCCTTTCAGGTGCTGTTCACACAGGCAGGGAGCAAGTGAGCTGTGCATGTGAACCAAATCTTTGCTTTACTCACAAGCCAGGCATGTTCCAGCAGATCCATGGAATCATTACATGCACTGAGAAAATCCATGGTGAATCAGGACTTTCTGTGTGTGCAGGGCAGGCATGGTCATACCTCATGAAAGAAGGCACTTAGGGCCCTGTGTGGCTCTGTGTTGGCAAAAGCCAGTCCATAGAGGGCTGCATGTGAGAGGTATTGGTTACTTTATACTCCTCCCCACATAAAAAGGCAGCTGTGGTTTTGTGCTTCCAAAGGACAGCAGAGTTCTTATGCATTGCAAAAATCAGCTCTGAAATGACTGAGAAAAATTTTGTTGTGTTTCCCAAAGGCAAAAACAGAGGTGTGCTTATAAACTGACTGAATCCAGCACTTTGTAGGACTTGTTCCTGCTATGTAGAACCAGCAGCAGAGCTGCATTTTGACAAGAAATTCTGTTGTTGAAGGGAACATTTCACTTCATTAAAGAAATGTTTTTTTACTATTAGGTTATCATTGACTAGGTTATGATCAGGTGTATGAAAACACAGCCTGTGATAGGTCAGGCAAGGTAGAAAACTGTGCTCTCTTCCCCACAAACAGACAGCTCCTTTCACTGTCATCAGGTATGTAAGGCACACACACACCACAGGGAGGCATATCTTGAGCTAATCATGCGTCTCCAGTTGATGTTTTTTCTGCTTGACCTTCTAGAAGATTACTCACATCTCCTGGATTCTGTAAAACTGAGAGTGATAACATGATAGACTTTGATCTTGTGGATGTAAATGCTTTTTGTTCCACTAAATCCTTCTATAATAATAACAATAATACTATCTTCTTTGATAAGAAGATAATAATATCTTTGTTTTATACAGTAAATATACTACCTAACTTCTTTAAAACCACAGCCAGCTGACTGGTTATATTCCTGCCAGTGTTAGTCACTTTCCTGACTTATAACTTGACTTTTTACTCTTCTGACTGATCTCCTCTTATGTGCTACTTTACCTGAATTCCTCTTCTGAAATTGCCATTAGTGCTTAGGTAATAAAAGCACAGCATCCTGTACATAGTTCACTACTTCACATCACTCAAGAATCTACCTGTCAGGATTGCCATTCTTCTCAGTAGCTTTTCTACAGATAAAATTAGCAATAAGATAGAGGCTTTTATCAACAATTAGCTTATTGTAGAACATATTTCATATACCAAGAAATGTGCTGTGTGCCATTTTGGAATGGTATTGTGGTTTCATAACATCCTATCACTGTGTAGGCACTGCAGTGAGAAGTACACGATTCTGACTTTGCTCTGACTTTGTGCTGGAATAGCTCCATTGCTTCAAAGTGACAGAAGTGAAATCAGAGTCAAGTCCAGCAGAGTTGCAGAGATGAGCTGATGGGCAAAGCAGAAACTGCGAGACTGGACAATTAATGGTTAATTACTCAAATTAATCGTTAATGACCCAAAATATTCTGGACTTCATAGGGAGTTGTAAAAATTCTTAAATCTACAGGTCAGTTTTAATTCATCTTCCTTGTCCATAAATGTGTTTGTAGGCCTATAGTTTTTTGTCTGGCAGAGTTGTTTGGTTGCAAGTGTCTTCTTCCCCAGTACCAGGACAGTAACGAGTAGCACAGTACCAAACTCCACTCTGCTGCTTTTATGGTGTTACTGCTGCTCACGTAGCTTTTCCCAAATTAGCTTTTGACTAATTGCTGGGTCCCTCTAAGAAAATAGCTGCTACTGCACAGAACCTAGTGCAGCTGCCAAGGAGGTTTGGTTCCTCTCCAGCTGAGATCCATGCCACTGTAGCTACACAGCTCTTACCGCCTGACTCACCTAAATCAGTTTCGGCAGAGTTACTTAAGCTGCAGTCAAGCCTTTTTGTTTAGGCTAGATGAAGTCTCAGGTCTAAGTGTCTATCATTGCTGTGAAAACCACAATGTTATCCATGTGCTCATAAATTTCTATGCAATTATTTCCATAATTTCCTGTCTGTAGTATAACTAGTGTTAAGTCTGAGTTAATGAGATGATTATACATCGGCAGCTGTTCACAGGTACTAACATTTTTTAGAAATACAAAGACTTGCTTCCCTAAACATAGTTTTTAATTTTGAAAAGAATAGTGATGTTTTATCTAATAAGTTTTTATGTACTATTCCTCCTTTGTCTTGGCTAATCCATTGTGTTATCGATTTTGGGTTCCCACTTGACACTTCATGGAGTCTTGTAGACCTCATGAGGAGGAACAAATAACACTGCCATGAGGGTTTTGAACATGAAGTCTGACATAAGTCTGTTTGCATCCTGAGATTCATTCCCTTCCTGCTGTCCCAGAGTCAAAACTTTTGGGTTCAGGGATATCAAGGGAATATTCCTGCCTGTTCCTCTTACTATCCATTTATGGACCTGTTGTCCATGATTGTGTTTAGCTGCTTTTTGAGCCTATTGATACCCTTTTTTATCACAAACTCCCATGGCGAGTCTGGAATGGAAAAAAAGACAGCTTAAATACCATAGTTACACAGAGATAAGTGAGCTTTTTGAATGTTTTATAAAAGGGAATTTCGACCATAATTATATATATTAAGAGTTTGACCTTTTAGTGTAGCAAATATCTGCAAAAACCATGAAAAATAAGAAAAGCAAAGTGATACTTCTCTGTCATAAGACACTGAAACACAAGAAAGGCAGAGATGGTCCAGATAAAGGTATGACCAGTCATGGGGTTCATCCAGTCATCTCTTTCCAATGCTCACCTTGCTGCTTACAGTAGATGATATGCAGAGGGAACATCTATAATACTACTACTTTTCCAGCCCTTTTCCAAAGGTTTCAGTGATGTGGAATTCAAAGATCCCAAAGTTCTTGGGTTTAACAGAAACTTGCTGTGATTTTCCTTCACAAAGTTATGTAGTTGCTTTTTGAATCTCTAAGTCTCAGTTTCCAAAACACTTTGTGACAGCCTGTTCCCTTCACAGGAATTCTGAAGTTCTGATATTTGCATGGGGTTGCTGCGAGCACCGTGTATGCACGTGGAGAACTGAACAGATAAATGCATAGCTATTTTGAGCAACAAATTTAAAGTGTGTTTATGAGCTGTGAACAGAAAAGAGGGCTTGATTTGTTTTGATTTATTCATTTGAATTTTTTAGTAGTGCTACTAGCATGATATGCATGGACCTGCAGCCTGCTTCCTGACTATAATAATGAAACACAAACAAAAGAACGAATGGTGTATGTAACCAGGCAAGTTATATAAGTTATGGGCTTACATAGCTACACATATGTGGAATCGAAGACCATTTTTTATAGTCAGAGCTATATCCAAATATATTTGGATATATGCACTGCTATATCCAAAGCTATAGCAGTGCAATAAACTTCTGAAAAAGCAGTTCTGCAGGACTCTTGAAAATGCAATGTTTTAAACAAGGCCTGCTTCCTGCTGCAGTCCATGGTGTGGCTTATCTAACAAAGCCAGGCCTGAGCCTTCAGTCCCAGCACTGAACTGGAGCCTGTTGAAAAAGATGAGCTGTTGGAGGAGAGGGGAAGGTTTGTAAACAGCTGAAGTGGAGCCTTGTGGGTCTAATGTGTTCCACAACCAGTTCAAACAGGGCAGCAACTGAAAACTCCAGATGTCAGAGTTACACAACAGCTCCTTCAGGAAAGCAGCTTCAAGTTTTCAGTAGGCTTTATAATAAAGAGCATGCACAAAATGTTCACCCACAGGTAGTGAAGTGTTTGCTTTGCTAGCAATACTCACCCACCATCGGCTCTCAGCTCATCCTTTCATAAGGGTAGAGAGGGATCTTCATCCCTAATGCATGTTTTTACATTACCCTTATGTTATTGTGCGTGGGTTGTGTATAGCAGACTTAATGCAGCAATTTGTGGACCTGCATCAATTTAGTGCCTCTTTTTGTTCTTAAAGAAATGCTGTATTGAATGAAAGTTTGAGGCTTTTTTTTCCACCAATGCTAAGGCTGAGTACTTTGAATGGAAGAGGATTTATTTTGAAACTTATAGAAGTTTGGCATTTTCTATTCATATGTGTATCTTTGCATCCCAACAATGTTCAATTATATCTAATCTATTTTAGCCACCTGCCGTAGGATGTGAGTAGCTACATCCTACAAGCAACCATTTCTCCCCTCCTCTGAAGGGACTCAAGACTGCAATCTCTTGTACTGAAGCTGTTTAAAGCTCACCTCACATCAGATGTCTTGGTTTTAAACATTTAACATTTCTAGAATTTTCTTATGGAGCTCGGCAAGTTTACTGTTTCTAGTGGTCAGGACTCTTCCACGTGGCACTGGTTTTGGCAGGGTATTCTTTTTCACCATATTATGGGAGTATAACAGCACGGTTACTCATTTTGCTATCTTGCAATGACTGAATTTAAAACCTTCGGTTTGTTTAAGCAGAAGGTTGTTTCCATCGTGAGGAATGACTTAAAAGAGCCAACCCTGGCCCCCTTCAAACTGCCTGGAAGGGTTTGGCCCAGTCAAGGCTTAGCTCAGCACTGTCTCACCTCCCTCGCCTTCTATTTCTCACTGGCTTTTCTTTTCTCCTCTTTGACTCTGTCTGTCATTTATCATCAGCATGCTGATGTGTTCCCGTCTGTGCTGAGGACTTTATCCCAGTGTTCTCACGTGATTAGAGTAAAAAAGATGAAAGTTACTCAACGTTTTCCATCTCTCATTCTCACACCTTAGCATTTACCTTTACCTGACCTCTGCCTAACTAAATAAATGCTAGTGCCAACACCTAAACAACTTATCCACCAGAAAAATCTTCTGATGAGAACTGTCTGTGATTGCTGACTCATCTCCACTGGAGCGCTGTAAGAGGATTTTAATAGGGTTTTTTTTTTTCTATCAGTGCTTGATCAGTAAGGCTTGATACAATATTCTTATTAATGAGATGTCTGACTGTTTCATAGACTTTGTTTTTCATATTGTACTCACTGTAATACCCTAAAAAATGAGAAGACACATCAGATGCTGATTTGAACTTATTATATATTTATTTCTCATACATTTATTATTTATGGCAATAGTCTTATAATCTTACCTTATTTTGCCAGAGAACATGAAAAAATATAAAGAAATATAAGTTCTCTTTCCATAATTCTGAGGAACAGTTCATTGAATGATGATTTTTTAGGTTACTTTTCACCTTCCATGTTTGATCAGTGGCCTGGATTCAGAGACGGAAGAGCAGAAGAATCTAAAAGCTGTCCCTAGCTAACAACAAACCTTGATGTAACAGCACAGGAGAAAAAGAAATAGCTGGGGCCTGTTCTTGCAGTGTTTAGGCAGGTGAGGAGGCTGCAGTAATTATTCCAGAGGCTCTCTGAACAATTCATTGGTGTGTGTTGATATGAGGCTACTCACTGGGGTTCTCCTCAGGTTACTGGGTCCTACTCCATGCCCATATATCAAAAGAAGCAACACAGCAGAGTGAAACCTCCCCTGGAAACTTCATGGCACAAAGTCAGAAAGAGCCTCTGTAGCCCATTAAAACTTCATATTGTTAGTATAGTGAAAGGGCTTCCATGTGTTGCCAGGTCAAAATCTTGCATTGTTCCATCATCGAAATCCTACCCATTGAACTGAAAATGTCACTCATTTGGGGACTGAATCTGAGTTGAGTCTGTCAGTTATCCAGGGATGATGCAGAGGCTGATGCAGAGGGGTTGATGCAGTTCCATGTGTTTAATGTCTCAATATCTTGTCTGCTTAGAACAAAATCAACACTTTGTTTTTGCAGAGATGAGAAGCTATTAATCAGTCTCTAGCACAGCCCAAAATGTGAGCCTGATGAGGAGTACCTAAGTTATCCTGTCTACTACTAGGAAAACCACAGATGCTTTACCTGTTTTCAACAAATTTTAGTTATTCCATCATCTCTGTTTCCCATTTCAAATTGGAGCTAATATAACATAGATAATAAAGTTTAAAAGCAAGCTAATTTTTCTTCCTGGTAAGACCAATCATTTTTCTGTATAGAGTTGCCTTCAGTGTCCTTGATGCAGGAATGTGAAATGTTTCTTCTGGGCAGCTGGGTTTAGCTCAGCACTGTGGTATCCTGATGGTTGGTGCTTTAGCCTAGAACCCTCTTCTCTGGAGGAGACATGTGACAGCAGATGATGCCGGTGAAAGCCTAGAAGGATTGAGAAATGTGATAAATTGTCCATTCTGTTCCCTCCCATACTATGCCTTTTCCCCAGGATTCTTGGTGGGTAAAAGTCTGTGGTGCAGGAAGAAATAGGTTAGTGCAATACATTTTATTTCACAGCCTCTGTTGGCAAGGTCCAAATGGTCCCTACATGAGAATTATCCAGATATTCTTGTTCTGACTGAACTGGCAGAATTTCTTTGTTGGACTAGAGATACAAGTAGTCTATGATTCACTTTTGGTTTTGGACAGCAAGTGCCTCTTCATGCTGGGGCAACGTAAATGCTCCAGCATGTTTTGAGTGCAGAGTCCTCATATTGAGTGTGTCCTCTTCCATCCCCTTTCCGATGGGAGGATCCTACACCAGAGCAGATAAACTGAGTTTGTTGCTATTACACAGTTTTCTGGTGACTCTCTGATTTATCATGAGCTTTCTTTCATAGTTTTTCTCGTATGGAGAGAGCTGTTTAATATAACTGCAGGAATGACTGGACTGTGGTAAGAAGCATGTAGAGCTTGCATCAAAGGGTATTTTGAAAGAGTTGACTTTTCCAAGAACTCCTAAAGGTAGTGAAGACTTACTTGGCTCTGACTTTAAATAATGTAATGCTTGTCTTTTGTAATAATTTTCTGATAAGCTACAGCCTCATTCAGTTAGCATGGTAAACAGTCCTACTTTGTGAACTCTGTATTATTTGAAGGTTCAACTTTCATCTAAATTATGCCAAATACATGAAAATCGCATCCTCTCCTTATCAGCATGTAGGTTTTGGGGCTTTTTTTCATAATTTGTGTGAAATAAAAATAGAAGGTAAAAGAAGTGACAGAATTAATGTATACATAACTCTGGAGGCATCGCTATCTGGCAGAACATATCCTAATGAAATCATCATTCAAAGGAAACCTTGCTTCCAGAATGAAACCTTGCTTACAGAATAGGTATGAAAATGATAGATTAATATGCTTAAAAGAAAAGTAGATAAATAGACAGAAAGCTGAATTTTATTCAATCATGCCAACTTGGGTAGTTTGCATTTATTTTGTACTTACAAATCCACGTTATAGATGCCTAGCAGAGACTTGGCATTTTCTCTGGGCTTTCCATCACTAAGTCATCACTGTCTCTGCTGCACCCTTGAATGATATCACATCACTGACTGTCCTGTGGCAACTACTCCCCAGCAATTTGGCATGTCCTTATCACTCACTTTTAATCAGATAAGATATTTTCTTCAGCGTCTGCTCTTATCCTCAGTAGGCTTTCTTAATCTTGCAAGAATGTTACTGACAACTGATTAAGGCCCAGTGTGGTTATAGAGGCGTCCCCTTTTAAAAAAAATAAATTATTGCAATGTACAATAAAACTTACTCATAGTTTCAATATTTAAGAGACCTTTTTTATGATCACATTTAATGGAATCCATAAGGAATTCAGATCTATTTCAACCAAATTGACTTTATCTACCTATGTCAAAGAAGGCACAGACTCATTCTTGATTTCTGCCTCCTCCTGCAATTCAGGCTGTCTTATCAAGACTGAAATCAGACAATTTGCAGGTGTTTCCTGTAGTTGTTCAGAGAGGAATAGTTTACTAGTTCCCCTTTCTGTGTTTCTTGTAGTTTCTGTGCTCCCAGAAAAAATGCAGGTTTGCCTTGGGAGACTGAGGAGTCAGGATCAATTACTCCACAGCTCTACTGAACTCTAGGGTTTAAGGTCATCACCTGAATTTGTCCTCCCATGATGAGCAACTTCCTCTCACCAAGTATGGAAAGGCAAATTCAGTATGATTCTGGACCAAAGTGAGGAGTAGTATTTCTATTCCCCTTGAGGAACAGTGGTCGTATAACCCACTTAAAATAGCCCAGGTTTTGTTTTTTCATTCTAGAAATGAAATTATTCATGGCTAGCCTGAGTTATGAAAGATTTACTTTGAAGAACAATACAAAACTGCTGATGCAATTATAATAAAAATATTGAGGTAAGGCTATAGGATGAAAAAGGAAATATAAAAGCAATTTCATTTCATGAGTTTTGGAAGTCTTGCCCTTTATCTATTTCAGATCTATTTTTATTAAAATTTTGCAGCCTGGAGGTTAATTCAATTTTTAGTGTATGTTTGTCTTTCAGGGTATTATTGATTTAAGCAGCAGGTTGCATGACTGTGGTCTAGAAACGTTAATTGATGTGCACAGTATTTATATTTCCTTATCAAGAAACAAAAAACGGCCTTTTATTAAAGCTCCTTGTTTACTTTTTTTGAAAACCATGCTGAATGCAAGTTGGTTCACTAATGAATTGTCCCATGATCCTCAGCATTATGACGTTTGTCCCACAAAAACCAAGTGTTCCCATAGGCATTATGTTCTTTTTCCAGCCTTCTGGCTGAGCCAGAGGTGGGCTGAGAAGCTGCTTAGCACCACCTGCCTTGCTAGGAAAAAAGACTTCTCCAGTCAGTGATGCTCTGTGGTGTTCACTAAGAGGGTGTTCAAACCAGAACCTAATCCTGAAGGTGGAAGTAGTAGTCATGTAAGAAACTGCTGGTTGATCTTATAAAGTGAATTTATCATCTCTCTGATCTTGCTGTTTTCCATGTGTTACTATATTAATGCATTCTTACATTGAGTCTGGCCTGCATTTCTGTGCTGCTGTTGCAAAATGCCACTTTCAGAGGTTCAGTGTATTCCAGGATTTCTTGGAGAAATCCACTGGTGAGTTTAGTTCTGTTTCTGAGATCAGGTGGCATTGAGATTCAGACCAAGCTAAGCTTATATTGCATGTTATGCAAAAGGGACTTTTATAGCTCATCCTTTGGTTTAGAAATGTAGTTCAAGCAGGGCTATGCATTCCCATATGTTTACCAAAGAGCTGAGTGTCTAATGCCAAATCTGAAGCTCAAACACTAAGAAAAGAAAATTTGCTTCTACCAGTTTTACCAAAAATATTTATTCTTGTTTCAAATCACACAATATTTGCTGAGTTTACACATCTATTCTTTGTTTCATGTGATAATTTTTTTTTACATTTCTTACTTTTCATTTAAAATGCAAATGAAATTTTGTTCTCATAGTTACTGAGGAAACATCAGAGCAGAGTTTTCCAAATGATCCAATCCAAATAAAGCTCAAACCAGAATGAACCCAAAGTCTTGGAAGCCCTCAGAATTCTAACAAAAAATTCAGATAGGCTTAATCTTAAAAACAGTTGTTTAAAGCTCTCCATTTGTTTTAGAAAACATCACACCAGAAAAGACTCCTGAGAGATTGAAATGAATCTTTTTGCTTGTGTGCACTAGATCGTGCTGCCCAGGAGATGCAAAACTGGCATTTGTAATTGCACATGTACCTGAACTGTATTTAAAAACAGGAGCCTTATGAAACAGAGAGGTAAAAACTTGAATTAGCATGATTAACAGACAGCTCTATAGCAATTTTATTTATGATGACTAATTAAGAGCATCTCAAGTCCGTCTTCAGGTTGGCTACCATAATCCATGGAATTAAACATGGGTCAGAGAACAAGCAACAAATTACAAAACCCTCTTGAAAATGTCACGTTGTTTTGAGACCATCTAATCAAAATCATCCAAGAGTGTATTGCAGTACCAAACCAAAGTGTTGGACTGCCAGAACTGGGAATCCTGCTGCATTTCACATCTTCCCCTCACGTCAGCATGGAAGGGTTGCACTGTTGATGCCTGTGTGCTGCAGTCATCTCTTCTCCCTGGAGCCTCTCTTCACTGGTGCTGTCTGACTGAACTCATCCATGTCTCTGAATCCCAGCCAACACAGTGATCACTCACTTCGGTTGTTTAACATAAGGGCAGTAACCACAGTGTGACTGGAATGTGGTTGTAAGTCCTGCTTTGATGGCTTCTGAGCACTAAGTGTCCTGCTGTGCCTGTTTTCTCCTTCAAGTGCTCCCATCAGGCTAATTACTTACCCAGTGAGCTGTGCTGTCCCTAATGCTCTGCAGAATGAGTAGAGCAGTGTTCCCAACCATTCACTTCTCTTAGAAATTGATGCTTGCCATTGGACAAGACATTTTCCTCTTGGTGACGTTTTGTACCCTTGCTAGAGCAAGGAACTTCCTCTGAAATGGGAAATCTCTACCCAGGAGCTTCATGGTTTCCAGCTTGGCAATTCTCCATGAAAAATGCTCACTGCTCTCAACAAATTTTAATTCTAACAATATTTTAAGGGATGCTCTAAATAGAGAAAGTCAATAAAACCCTACTCAAGGTGTCATTTGGACATTTCAAAAGCCAAATAAGTAATGACAGAGTTGGTAAGTGATGTATGGTATGTGTCGGTGCTTAACTATATGCAATGGTTTAACTTCCTGATTTGACTAATTTAAAATTCATTAGGTGCACTCAGCTTTCTTATTTTTGGAGAGGAAGCCATGAATGAATGCAACAACTTCATTCTCTTTAGCACATTAAAAATAGAAATTACTGAAGTTAGTACTAGAATTCATAGAACACCATTTCTATTCCTTTTATACGTAAATATAAAAATAAAATATAATAAAATATAAAATAAATATAAAATATAATGTCTGAGCAACTTTCAGCTGTGCATGGTGATGTTTATATTTCCTTTAAAGAGGTGAAGGTGGGAAATGAAAGATTTGGTTGAATTACTAAAATAGCTATACTTGTCTCTGGGAATGTTTTCAAGAAAACTATTTCTCATGTCTTATAGAATCATTATTGACATTTGTAAGGACTCTGGTAGAGCCTTTGACATTTTTATCTGCAGCAAGTTTTCCGTAGAGATTTATGTCTCCTTCATTCTGGAGTTACGGGAGCTCTACCCTCATTCTGAAGAGGCAGAAACTTCATGCCAAACAGGCTTTGCTTCCAAGCAGTTTTCAGTATGGAGCATTAGCATTTCCATTATCCTGGAATCATCTCCAGGCACTGGCCAACAAGTGAGACATAGAATAAAACAAGGACCCTAAGAATGGACCCTGGACCCTAAGAATGATTTTTGTATTGTTTATCTCTATAGATGCTATTCACAACAAGAGGAATATCTTTGCCAAGGTTAAATATTCTGAAAACAGAGAAATTACCTTTATAAATACTGCAACAGGCCTGAGGGACATTTTTTTTTTCCTTACACAGTATTAATTTTAAAAGTAATTGAATCTCCTAGGAGTGCAATGCCACGTGAAGTGATTTAAAGTGTGTCAGAAGATGAAAAGTTACCATTACCATTTCATCTTTGCCATTGTTTCTGTTATGCCCAAACTTCACAGAATACAATAATGCATGTAAGAGATCTGGCTGGCTGACGTCTGTCCATCCTGAGGCACAATGAAAGGAATCAAGAATAGAGCAGCTGCCTGAATTCTGAACCATCTTGTTTTTATAGTCTCTTACATAAGCCTTTTTTCCTTCTCACTCTGTATTTACCAAGTCAAGGGCCTATCTCATTGTTCCATTAGTGCAGTACCTGAATTTACAGCAAAGCAAAGAAATATGGCAATAAATCTTATTAAATGTTGTTGTATGTGGAACACAGTCCCAAAGGCTCTCCTGAGCGAGCCGCATCCCTCTTGAGCAGATATCAAAGAGAAAAAGATTATGTGCAAGAAAAGAGAACAACAAACTTTTTTGAAAATGGATATATCTAAACTGCACGGCACGAATGCCATTCTTTGGGAAAGTGAGATTTTTCAAATGATCTGTGTATAGAACCACTGATAGGATATGTGAGAAGAGGGGACAAAGTGCTCCTGCTCTCATTCCTGAGTCTCTCTCTCTCTCTACGTTCCTGGCAGGAGTCTGAGTGGGCCAAAGCAACAGGGGCTGCCCCGCTGTTTTCAGACCCCACAGCTGATGAACTTCAAATGTTGGTCTGACTTCAGTGCAACTCATTTAAAGGGTCAATTTTTCCACAGTTCAGTCTGAAGAGAGAAGCTGCAATGTTTTAAAAGCATGTTTCTTGCCTTGCTGTGGGTGAGGTACCCGGCTCATTTGTTTTTAATAAGTTGCAGCTCGGGATATTTGTGAGAACATTGGGATTGCCTCTCTGCTGCTTTGCTTTCTTTCGTGTACCTGCTGGATCTGTGACATGTCTTTGAGCAGGCCTGTCTGCTGGTCACAATGTAACTTATAATTAGGCTGACATTATTTATAACCCATTCAAGAACTACGGGTAGGCTTTCAGGTGTTTCCATCCACCAGGTGTTTCTGTCCATTCATTGGGACTGAAACCTCTTGGGCTTCTCCTGGCTTGCAAGAGGTTCAGCACTGGGCCAGCATGAGCTTCCCCAGCACTGTCAGGAATTAAATGTTTCTTGGCATGTGCAGGAGCTGAATGCTGGGCACCTGGAGAACTTTAAAATTGAAATAGGTACCTACTTAGGTTTAAGAGCCTTCCGAGCTGGGCAGCAGCTGAGCAGAAGTTTTTAGTATCACTGTTTGTAATTGCAGCTAACTTCTGCCTGGCTTGGATACC
The DNA here is from genome assembly GCA_013400175.1 of Phainopepla nitens. Classification (NCBI taxonomy): domain Eukaryota; kingdom Metazoa; phylum Chordata; class Aves; order Passeriformes; family Bombycillidae; genus Phainopepla; species Phainopepla nitens. Next base: position 514,355 of record VXBQ01015438.1, read on the forward strand.
TCAATACCTTTTTGGGATCTGGCCCTAAGGATTTATATTTTTTTTTAACTTATGCATTAAATAATAAAGGGCAGGCAATTAAGAAGTTTTGCTTAGCTGGCTCAGCCTCTTGAAGAGAGCTACAAATCAGCCTTGTTTCCTCCTCCTGAGAATCATTAGATCATTTGTTACAAGGGTGCAGGGAGCCTCTGCAGTGTTTCATGGCAGAAAGTGCACAGGGCTACAGGGCTGCTCTGTGGAGTGCTCTGTGCTGTTGTTTACAAACCAAGTGTGCTACACTGAGCATCCCAGCTGGATGTTTAGTTTGAAAAGTGATATGTCAGTCGCTATTTAATTAGGACCCTGCAGCCCACCTTTCTCAGATGCAGCAGCTTATTAAAGCGTTCCCTGATTGGGAATATGCAGATGCCATTGGTGGAAGAAATAGCTGCCTTTAGTTAGAGTGAAAGGACTTTGCCACCTCTAGCCTGGACTTAGAGCAGCACACTTGGACGCCAGGGCTTAGGTGTAAGGACAGAGGAGACAAACAGGCTCCTATTCTCCTTCCAAGGAAAATGCTTTTGGAAGGGGTGTTGCTGTGCTCCCTGTCCTGGGAGAGGAAATTCTCCTCCACTGCTACCTGTGTATTCTTCTCACATGGCTCCTCTCTGCAGGAATTTCAAGAACAGGTGAGCAACTTCTCACTTGTTTGGCTGGGATTGAGGGCAATAGGAAGCAAAAAAAGTTGGTGTTTGGTATCGCTGGGAGAGGCCTGCAAAGAATAAGCTGTTTCCAGTACAAGAACACGGCAGTGTTCAAAGCCAGGGTGGATGAGGCCTTGAGCAGCCTGGTCTAGAGAGTGTCCCTCCCATGACAGAGGGGTGGGAATAGATCTTCAAGGTCCCTTCCAACCCAAGCCATGCTATGATTCACCAGTGGTGCAGCCTTCTCTAATTTGGAAGAGAATTAGTACTTCTTTAAATTAAGGGAATTGAGGCTGGAAGGAGACTCCTCAGTAAGCTCTATCAAAGTTGTAAAAATACCTCTAAAATAAACCGTAGTGTGCCATTCAAATGGCATGGCTTATTCTTAGTGTTGTTGACTACATTCTACTGCTGCAAGCTTAAATAAAAACAACCCAAACCCTCAAACTCACCAAAAACTGATGGTGTTTATGTGAACTCTGGTACTGATACACTTGAAGAATTACATATTTTATTTATACAGAGCTACAGGAGCTATTCCAGAGCTCTTAGCCTTTTTCTTATTTTGGCTCAAATGTACCTTTCCAGAGGTGATAATTCTCTGTCTCACTTTGAAATATGAAAGATGAGTTTAGAAGGAAGTGTTTAATATAATTTTTTTTTTTCAAAAGTTTACACTAACAAAGTAAAACACTGAGTACTGTTGCATTGGACCCATCTCCTCCAGAACACCGCTGTCTGTACTTTTAAGACAGGCACATAATTTCTTCTAGATGTTAGAGATAATGTGTGTGTGTATAGAGGTAAGGACTGTTTAACTGGTGAGAAAATTCCATTATGGAAAAAGAAGTTGGAGCTCAATCTTCAGCTCTCTTATCCCTGACTTTGGGAATATTATCTCTGTCCGATAATGTGCTCTGGCTTTTGTGCAAGGAAAATTCTCCTGCATTTCCCACCTCCTAAGGCTTTCTGGGAAGTGACAAATCATAATTGTGAGAAATAGCTTCCTTTCTAAGTTCATTTTTCCAATTTCAGGATGCTGGTTTTGCTCACTTAAAGACCTCCTTTTTTTTTTTTTTTTTTCTTTTGTTAGGCAATCACATCCTAAGCACAGAGATACCCACAGAGTAGGAAATAATCATGACAATGAATCTTGCTCCCTACAAGGAACTAAACAAGTTGCATGACTGAAACCCATGCCTGAATGACAAAAGTTCTGGCTATGACTTGAGCTAATCAAGCCCACAGCTTCTGTATCTCCAGCTCTAAGAGAAAAAGTGGTGATAGGTTACCATGGTTATTGTGAGAATTAGTGCAATCATATATAAATACTTTACACATTTTACTATGCCATCTACTATTTCGCTAGGAATTAATTACTTGCTTTCCCACTGTGATGGGAAAGGAACAGTGTCACAGAAAAAAAGGGAAGAGCTGCTAAGCGTTATTGATGGCTGCATTTTATTTACCAAGAGACGAGTAATACTCTAAAAGTATTTTTCTAGCCATATCCTTCACCAAACACACAAGTTCTTTTGATGAGCAAAAGAAAAGCTACTGAAAAGCCTATGATAACAAAATTACAAGAGCAGTATGAAAAGAAACACGGAAATGCTGACAGTCTCGATTATTATAATAATCTAGAATAGAAGGAAATTATGTTATTACTCTAATAAACACTCTCAGCAAAAGGAGTAAAAAAAAAAACACACCAAAAAATTTGTTAGAGCAAACTGTTAAATTTTTAAAGGCATTTATGAAACTGCAGCAAAACAACTTTTCACTTCTATTTAACATATACTTATTTAGAGTTGAGAAATGGTATGTGGTATTAAAAACATGGCAGTGTTCCTTCCAGTAAATGCTTTCTGTCCTGTGAGCCAAAGAAAAGGTTCACACTGCCCTGTTTCTGCAAACCACAGCGTTCATCAAATGTTCCTATAGTGGCTTTTCACACCCAGTAAACCATAAGGAGTGCTATTAGCTGAAATATTATTGAAACCACTTATGTCAAGAAAAGGGGAAGGAGGAGGAAGTAAAGTGAATGCAGCTCAACTGGACACAGTACTGTAATTCCTTTGTTTCATGAGAAGTTATTTAGGAAGGATGGACTTTCAGTGTTTGGTGACAAGCTGTTGGAGTGTGATATTGGTCTGAGGGTAAAGCAGGAATGCAAAATCCCTCCTGTTCTCCTGAAGACTGCAATGTTGACAAGACGGGGCAGGGATGTTAGCTATGTCGGCAGGGCTGGTTGTAGGACATTTAAGCATCATTTGAACAGGGGGGAGCAAGACTATAAGACTGTGAGGTTTTTTTTTTCAAACTAAGAATTAGTCCAAAATCAAAGGGATCCTTATTTCACTGCCTTAGTCTTAGTTTGTACTGGGGTCTCTGTCCTGTTAACCATTTAGACACATGTGCATAAAACTGGCAGACATTCTGTATCGCATTCTGGCTAATTCATCCAAAAAGTGTCCATACACATCATTCTGCAGTTACAGGGGCTGTGCTAAAGCCTGGAGGATTTGCTGGGATGTTCTGAGAGTGGCTACACTGACAACAGGACTGATGTCAGAGCCAGGCGTCAGTCAGTGCTCATGGACTGGTCACCAGGGCTGCAGAACAGGAAAACCAGTTCTTCCAGGCTTTTCAGCAGCCAGGAGCTGCTGGGCTTCATCCTCAATCACTCCATTTACCACTTTTGCTGCAGCCTGAGAGCTTCTGAAGGAAGGAAGAGACAGAATTTGTGCTCAATCTGCAGCCAGTTAGGGACCAAAGAAACCCTTGGGGTGACTGAACAGCACTGAAGCTGTCCTGCACTGGGTCAGATGCTGCTCCCATTCCAGCTAGAAGTTTTGGGATCACCTCAACTTGCTTCCTTTTTTTTTTTTCCTATGGGGAGAAGGATGGAGGAGAACAACATCATCCAGCATATGAGGGTTTCAATCAGTTTTCTGCTTCTCCTTCACAGTTACTTTCCAGCTGCTTTGCACTTCCCTCTCAGATGCAACAGGGCCCCAAATTTCAATTGCTGAGATGGAAACATGCTTAATAATAGATTACGAAAAAGACATGGTGAAAAATTCCAGTTTAGATGGAGGATTTTAGTGCCAGATTGTGCCCTGGGATTCCAATGCATATCTTCCATTAAAGCCATTTAAAATGTTTGCATTTTAAGGAAGAATTTGGACTTTTGACACAATTCGCTCTTTTTCTTTGGGAGCCAAAAATTTTCTGTGGTAACAGAACATATTATAACAAGAATAAATGTAATGCATTCAGGCATTAAAATGAATAACAGTCCTTGATCTATTTGCTGAAGATTACAGGCATGAAATGTGAAAGCTGTTAGTGGTTTGAAGAAAGATATTTGCTGTAATTGGCACTGCAGCTTTGGTTTTATTACAAAATACGAAGGAGATGACCAGAGAGGTGTCCAGATCCTCACATTCTATGGAGAGATTAGAGTGCATCCCATCCATAACTTTGCCCAGTGTTTTACTGGTTTTTGAATCAAGAGATCCTAAAATCTCAGGGTATTGTATTATTTGCCACACATGAGCTGCTGCCTCCTATTCCAGTGGGGTCAAAACCTTGGTGGTGAGGGTGTATGACTACAAATATAAGGAAAATGTTTCTTGTATTCACAAGGTGCTGCATGAATTAAAATGGCATTGCATGAGTGAAACACTTTGCTTCAAATACTCAGCCCTCCAGTTTCTGTATTGTTTCAAATTGGCGCAACATAAGTATGTACAGAGAGAAGCTCTGTCCTCCAGAATGGAGATAACTCTCATCCTTCTCTCCCTCCTCAAATGTTTGGGGCAGGCGGTTTCCCTTCCTTTCCTTCAGGAATGGAAGCAAATGCCTGCCTGCCTACAACTTGTGCTTCTTCCCTGGGGAATGAGGAGAGACAAAGCTCAACCCAGGAGTTTCTGAGCTCTCTGTTGCCTCCTGCTCTTCTGGGACTTGCAGTGGATCAGCTGGAAGTGTCGATCTCAGTGGTGACGGCACAGCAGTTTTACAGGAACCTGCCTAGCCCCCTCTGAGTCCTGAGGTCAAGATCAACTTCCCAGCTGGGCTACCCAGTACAATGCAGTTTGGTGTGAAACCTTTAGAAATTTGTGTGATGGCAGATTTCACCAGAAACTTAACTTGCTTTATAGAGTGTTTTTTTCCAAGACTGATTGTTCCCCACAAAAAAATAAGCCGTTTCATCAAAGTTGACTTCTTGAAGAAAAAATGCATTGTCCACCTCATCAGAGAATCCCCAGCTACTTGTGAACAAACATTGTTTTTAACCTTCCTATTCCTTTATACATAAGGCATAGGTAATGCCTAGCATGTGTTTCCTTGGGATGTCATGTGTATCTTCTAATTTGGTCTCCTTTGTTCATTGACATAAAATGAACATGTGATATTTTTGGCTCTTGGGCAGGCCTTAACAGCAAAAAAAAAACAGCCAAGGGGGTTTGCCTGTAAACACCAGCCACAGCTAGCTAGGGTGTGGTTTTAAATACTTGTAGAATGTCACCAGAACGAGAAACAAGGAGGAGGGGGGATAGGATACAGCAGTGGAGTGGTTGTTTTGGTGGCTGTAATCTCTGGGGGGACTGCTCACTGTACAGAGCTGTCTCCTCGAAGAAATATTTGGGAATAATTGTACAGCAGTGAGAAGAGGGGGGAAACACCCTTACTTCTTGCTGATATTGTTCAAAAGGTTTGAGATGCTTGCAACTGTTCCCAGCATTTATTTTGACCTCTAGATAACTTTTCTGATCTGTGGAAGGGGTGAGCACCTCTAAATCCAACAGTAAGGTTCATTTGGGAGCAGACAAGTAAATGAATGCTTGAAGAGCCTGTGCAGATTGCTTTGGCACCTTGCTATGCTCTTCCTCTCTCCTTCAGATCTCCAGTGTAATATCCTTGATATTACAACCCACATAGCTGCTGTACCAAGTCATGTTTGGTGGTGGTATTTACTTAGTGCTTTCTGAGGATTTTCTGGTTGTTATTCCTTCTGGTTACTCTTAAGATCACTGACGTTCAGCTGGTTGAAGAATCAGTTGTACCCTGATGGATTTCAGAAGCTAGAACACACAGCAAACACGAACGAGCTTTATTTAAAATAGACCCAGTCAGTTCTTTTCTTCACTAAAGAAACAGACTGAGGCAGAAAGCTGGGATGTTTCTCTTCTATAAAGATCTCACACCAGTCATACCTTAGCTGGTTCCCCTCCTCTCCTTTTGTCAGTGTTATGCATCTGCATTAGCAAGCTGTGCTTTTCATTCCAAAGTGTTGAAAGGGAACAACAATAAATTACAATGCCTTTTAAGAAGTCTGCAAATCTTATCAGATCTCACATTTCATCCTGGCTGCTCTTTCATGTCATTCTTTTACTATTACTCTAATTGCCGCTCAAAATTTATTTTGCTGCTGTTGTGCACCTAGCACTTGCACCTATTGCTGATAAATAGTATGGGGGCAGAAAGTAGAGATCTTCTCTCTTCCCTTTTTGTAAATTCCCATTGCTTGTGAAATTCCCAAACTCACAACCTCCCAAGTTTCTGAAAAGAGTGGCCCTCTATGTATTCGAGGTATTGTTACACTGTTAAAAACGGAAATCTGATGCTTCTTCTTGTGGGCTGGAGGGGAGAAAGGTGGCAGTTTCACCCCAGCTGTCTCATGATGCTTGAATGCTGGCAGTAGAAAACAATATAATAAATACCTGAAAATGCAGCCACCTACCACTCTTCTGTATAAATTCAAGATCAGGAGCCAAACTCCCTGCTGACATAAGCAGATGCAAATCTAATGAAGTCACTGCAGTTATTTCTACTTATGCCAGAGGTGAATTTGTCCCTATTTTTGGAACATGCTGGTTTTGTGCTACGGCACTGGCACACTGTATCATGTCAAAATCCTTTTGAGCAATGGCAGTGTGCCACTGACTGAGTAATATGATGCATCATGTCAAACATCTGCTTGATAATGGTCCTGATCTGCTTTTTGACATGATGCATCATGCCACTGTACCATGCCAGAAGGCATCTGATAGGAATTCTGTCAGGATCTGATAATACGAAATGTGTGCTAACTGAATATTGGAGCATTTTGGCATTTTGTGGAAACAGTGATCTCTGTGTTAGTGCATTTATAAATCTCTTCCAAATGCCTCATGTACTTGGGTGAAAAATGATCACTAATGTACTCCCACTTCAATGTGTCACATTAACATAATAAATGATAAATCATTTTCTATTTTAGTCTGTTCTTCTTTAAGGACTGATATTGGATTTTCTCCTAAAAATGATCAATTGGTATTGAAAGAATTTGTTTCTATTTGTGATTTTGCAGGCTTTTTTTCTTACTGTTATTAAGCGTAGGAGGGTTTTGTTCTGAGTTTTTCGGGTGTCGTTTTTTATAAGCTAACACTAGGTCTTGTTGTCACTGCATCTGAAAGCGTTTTACCTCAGACAGAACGGTGCTAAACAACACCCTCCCTAAACCAGGCAACGCGTTTCAAAATCCTCTGCGGCGAGCGGCGCAAGCTTCCCGGGGAGGATCTGCGAGGGTGGATAGCAGCCAGTCGTCCAGAGGCGAGGAGGCCGGGTGCCAGGAGACAGGGTGGCCAGAGGAATGCCTGCAGGCAGCCTGGCCATGTGCTTGCGGTAAAACCCTCCAGGTCAGGAGCAGGCTCGTGGCCAGGAGCAGCAAACCTCTGAAGGTGGTGCTTGGAATTGCCGGCCCACGGCCTTCGGCTCCTGCGAGCGCCGCCGCTTGCGGGATGATGGCCTGCCTCAGGCTTGCTGCAGTAGGAAATGAGGGGAGAGAGATTTCTAAAATTAATAGGGATCAAACAGAGACTGTAGATAGCAATCAGCACCTGGATTTTCTGTTTTGACGAAGAAGCCAGTCAGGAGCCCATGCATTTGGTATATGTAAGTGCCTTGTACCCTTGCAGAAACTTCGCAGGGACTGCAAAGACGAGTGCTTCGATGTGAATCCATTCACATAGATATCCAAAATGCAACAGGAACAAGTTATCAGAGTGCTAGTTAAAAAGCATATAGCTACCTTAAAATCTGTATGCACAAAACTAAAAAAAAAAAAAAAATCCAAACAAAAAAAAAAGAGAAAAAGGAAAAAAAAAAGAAACCAAACATGTCTGCAGGAAATTGGATCTTTGTTCAAAGTATTGAAAGTATTGCAGCTGAATGTTTTGGAGAAACGCTTTCTACAAACAGGGAATCCTACTGGGGTCAGACAGAGCTATTTTAACCTTGTGTATTCATCTAACTGTTCTGGCCAAGGGGATGTGTCTGTGTGTTTGTGTGTGTATATATATATATATATTTATATACAAAAAGAGGGAGAGAGTATAAATTTAGAAGCTTTGATTGAAGGCTTCAATATCTGGCTGCTATTAAATGTAGATAAACTTCAAAACAAATTTGGGCAAAAAGAAACTTCAAATAATTCACTTTAGATGTGATGAGAAGAATACAAGACCAAACAAGAGTAAATCTTTCCCAGGCTCATAAGCTGGGATAATGCTAACAAGGCATAGTCTTTTCCATGTGAGGAATGGTATCGAAAGCCTCCAAGCACGGCACTGCAGCAGGGCAGCTCACTGGCAGAAATGCGCACACAGAGGTAGGCCAGGAAAATATTTGAATACAACTGAAGTCACTACAGCCAGAGCCGAGTTTTCCAAATATTTTTCAAGTCGAGAAGTACATTTAATTTTTTTTTTTTTTTAAACTTTGTGGTACAAATGTGGGAAGAGACACTCCGGGCTAGTTCAGCCTGCATCCAACATGCATCCATCCTCCTATGGAACACATAGGTTCCTCCTTCCTCCCGGATGATTTCCAGGATGAATCCCTGGGGAGCGGAAGCGTGGCCGATACAGGTGACACCTACTCCAGGGAGCCCCCGCTGCTCCAAAAAAGCTCACCGTGGCGCTTCCCGCTGGCAGCCGGGAGCGATGGGGCCGGGCTCCGAGAGCCCATAGATGTTATCCGCGGGGCGCTCGGCGCGGCGGGCGGGGCCGGGCAGGTGCTGCGCGCCCGCGGACCGGGCGGGCGGGGCGCGGAGC
>VXBQ01015438.1:523779-569224 GCA_013400175.1 Phainopepla nitens
TTTTTTTTTTTTTTTTTGTGAATCAGGAAATTCTTATCAGGCTGACAGCATTTTTAGACTATGCAGTGCGTGGGTGAAGTGGGACTAATATTGACTTGGCCCTAATGTAGTCATCTGAGAATACATTTTTTGGTTGTTGCTGCATTCCATAAGGTTTTATCATTATTATCCATGAAGATTGTTTTCTCCGTACATGGGAAGTGACCCCTAGTATCAACTTGCCTGGGAGACACGAGTATGGGCTAAAACATTAAAATTCCTATCGTGTGTTGCTGTTTTTTTCCTTTGTTGTTGGGACACAGAGCCCCTTTGCAGCAATGATACCCCAGTGAACTTGTCCAGGTTGCTCATGTTCACTCTAAGCGCGAGCTCTGGAAAACTTGTGAGTTCTGCCTCTTGCAGAGTGCCTTTACTATTATTTCTTCTCTAATCGTGGTCAGAGCTTGCAGAAGCTTCCATCTATGCAGTAATTTTGCTTATGGATTTTGCTTATTTGGATATCTGGAGGTCCAGTTCATAGCCTGGGTGATTTGGAGGGAAGATGAATAAATAACCACTAATAGCCTGATTCTCTGACTGAGAGACCTAGAAGTAGAAAACTGCAATTGAAACTCTGTTGAGCTTTCTGACATGTAACTCCTGGAAGTGGTTGTCTATATTTCTCTTCCAGATCTGTAGAACACTTAGTATGGGGAAACCTATTAAATGATTGTGTCACATTCAAGTGCAAATGCTTTTTATTTTTAAGCATTAGTATGAAATTTCTTCCTCATGCAAAAGCAGGGCCATGTATAAAATGTTCTAGGGGCACCCTAGTGAGCACTGAAGTTTCTTGAAATTTTATTTTAAACAAGCTAAGTTCTTGTGGGTTATGCTGTTTAACAAGTAGAGGTAGATGAGCAAGGCAAGAAATGTACATAGCTCTGATAAGCCAATACAGTTCTTGAGTCTTAGCTGGCACCATGTATTACACTTCCACCTAAAAACTTTCTAAACTTGGCTCTCCTACATGTTATTGGCAGTTTACTTTAGTTATTCCTGGTTGCACTGGTTTTCGTGGCACACTTGGAGCAGAAGGGTCTTCACAAGCTACTCGGATGCCAGACTGAAAAGCCGAGCTGTTGTTGCTGAAGAAAGCGTTGCACCCTCTATTTCTAACAGCTGCTAACTTTAGAGTGGTTTATGTATTTTCTCTAAATCCAATGTTTTCTAAAAAAAAAAAAAAAGTAAGCATAGAATGAACTCCTCATGCATCAAGATTTATTGTTTGGGTAATGAATGACATTTTGCAAGTCTCTGTTCCTTCAGAATTGTCCTGTCAGAGATGCTTAATCAACTGGTAGAGAACGTAACAAAAAAAGATGAAGTATCTGTTGCCAGTTTTTTAGTTCTTACACATGTGTTCAACATGTAAAATGCTCATACACTCTTTGTGAGGATGATGACCATTTTAAAGAATGTTCCTCTTTGCTGGAATTAAAACTGTGGTTTAAAAATAACCGTGAGGGCAGATGAATTAGTGGGATATCTTAAAAATAAGTCTCTGCGTTGGAGATGATAAAATGAAGCTTACCCTTAAAATATCTGAGGACTCCACCAAGGCATTTTTCAGTGGTATTTTACTATGCTGGTGTCTTTCAGTTTGTTTTCTGATACAGAAAGCTCTCCATGTAATGCTGTTGGCTTTATTTTTCTTCTCAAGGTAAGGAGCTGTAGGTGTGTTACTCTGACTAACTGGGCATCTCCACAGGTATTTGTAGCAAAGCCATCTCAAATGTGAAATTGGTTATGCCAGCTTTGGACATCAGTTCTTTGTGCTTTAAAGAGCCAAGCAGCTCTTTAGCTGCAGAGCTGCCATTGCAGGCTCAAGTTCTGGGCCCCGGGGTCTCTCTGAAGAGCCAAATGTGTTGTGTTTCTGTGGGTTAGGGGCAGTTCAAATGGCTGTCTACTTTTTTATTTTTTTTTTTTTAATGGGAAGTCTCAGACTGCTTTTAAATGATGGGCTAGTGTGCACCTGGGTTGTGGAGAAGTGTTGTAGCTTTAGGGGGTGGCCCATCGTGCCTTTTTAAAGTTTCCCCGCACTAAAGTTATTCCCACATTTCTGTGCCTGTATTTTTTTCCTCCCTTAAAATCAGCACGAAATTGATTTTTGCCATGCACAGAAGGGCTGAATTTCGGGAAACATAGCTTTCACCCGTCCTTAGCCAGGAAAGGNTTAGTGGACCGAAGCCTGAATTCCTCTTGAATGTTAATGGGAGTGGAAGCTTAGCACCTTAGATCTTTGAGATTGCTCAAGTCCAGGGTGCTTGCTGGAGGGAAACATGGATATATATATATATACATGCTCATATGGTGCCAGAATGAACTGATGAAAATGGGGTGTGGCCCTGATTTTACAGATAAATCAGGATTTCCGTACTCCTTTGCCAAAGGACGGAGCGAGCGTGTGCCGGTGTTAGGATACGAACGTGTTTCTGTGTCTGGTGGGGAGCTGTGCAGGCGTGAGGGTAAAACCCTGCAGACTGGCAAAATTAAAATGCTCTTTGCTGTCCACTTTGCCGAGGGGCTGTGCAGCTGTAATAGCGAGCTTTGGCTTTCCTGCGGGCTGGGTGAGGAATGGGTGTAACGGAATTCGGAGAGGCTTTGGAAACACGTATTTGGAGCAGAGTCCCATTGTATTCCAGCACGCAGGGACGGCTTGTCCTGTCACCTCAGGCTGGGCACAGCAAGCTGCGGGGCTGAGGCTCAGGTAGGACTCACCCTGGCTCACTAACGCACCAGCTAAAGACCTTTGGAATGGGAAGTTACAGTAAATGGTAATTTTGGAATTTCTCCATGGTATGTAGAGGCAAGCCAACATCTAAGCCAAAACCATCCTTGCTAAATCAAGTCTTGCATAAGGAGTTGTGATATGCTCAAGTCAGACTTTCTGCTGGCAGTGCTGTAGACAGACTTTGTCCAGATAAAGCCTTGTCTTCATTAGCAATTTAGGTCACTAACTCAGCTCTTCCTTCCAAACTGACAGAGTTGCAGACGAGGACAGGTCATATTTGATGCTGTGTCAGCTGGCTGTGGCTAACCCAAATTCGCATACTGTAGCTTGTTTTTTTTCAGTGAAATTCTTTGCATCATGTGCCCCCAGCTTTTGAGGATGGGCTTATTACACTGCTTATGCTGAGTGGCTGTCTGCAGTGTCTTCGGAGCAGAGCATGGCTCCACATTCAAGTTTTGCTGTTCAGATTCTTTCTCAAGGCTATTCCTTTGCTCTTCTAACTTCTCTGGAAGCTATATAACCTGTATAACTCACCTACTCTCAGATTTACAGGGTGTAAAACCTAGGTTAGGTCTTGCCCAATGTGTGAGGTTTTGTTGGTTGGTTTTGTTTGCTTCAATCCCACAAGAATCACTGATTTGAAAAGTTTGGCTCACTTTACTCTGTCATTGACTGAGACCAAATTCTATTTGCTCTTCCTCTAGCTACATAAAATTAGACCTTTAGACTTTAAGGGTACATCTCTGTTTACATGTGCAGCAAAAGATGTATAAATTCATTTCATTCTTTTTTCATCACTTCCCTCCATCAGCAAAGCATAGCAAGACCTCCAGGCTCTACCTCTACAAATCCAGTGGCTCAGCTGAAAACAAGCTCTCACCTTGCTCATTGGCGTGGAAGTTATTGTCTCATGTTTTTAGGGCAGTGCCATAAATACATCTTTCAGACCCAGCATTCAGTGCCCTAGTTGATTGGAATTGTCTTCTTCCTTGAATATTTTGTGTTATCAATAGGAACCTGCTTGGCAGACAGCTCCACAAATGGAGGACTGTCTGAGGATTTGCCTCGAGTTTGTTGCTGGAATTCCTTCTCAGAAGCTTATGTCAAATGACAGCCTTTTTCTCAGGGTAGGGTCATATAGTGTTTCCTCAGCGTAGTTATTCTTTATTTTTGGTTCCTGTTCTTTTTCTCATAATGGAAAATCTGTAACAGGTGGCCATGGCACACCAGACTTTCATGCTTGGGAGCATAAAGGACCATATGCTGTGTGGCGGCATGTACGGAGATAATAAATTGTAGGAAAAGGCAACCAGTTTATACGAAAAGTAAGAGCTGGCCTGAATTTTGATTCAAACTTGGCTAAAGCAAAACCTTTTCTGTTCTCAAAGCATGGTTGTTTTATTTTTTGTTGTTGTTGTTTTGCTGGCCACTAACTGGTTTCTGCTGGAAATGAATTTTTTTGGATTTGCGAAGAGGAATGTTCTGACATTTTTACCAGACACTCTGGGTGAGACCCGGGACCCTTGAAGTCAGTTGGACTTTTGCCACAGGCTTTAATGTGGCCAACATTTCGCTGCATGAGAACCGTTTTGCTTGGTTCTGGGGAGTGTATGTCAGAAAATAACAGGAATCTTCAAGGCAAGCATTTTGTGTGAGATTTTGGACTAAATGTTTTCTTGGTCTAAAAGTGCTCAGGAAGACAGGATAATGACTGTTTAGAATAAACTTTCTTTTTAATATTCTCATATCATCAGTGATATGCTGTTGACCTTCAGTTGCCTTTTGTTGTCCGTTTTGAAGTGAAGGGTTTAAATTTTCTTTGCAATTGCCTGTTTGTGAATATATGAAATAAAAATAATATAATAATGGTTGGAGATGAAGTCAGCCTGGGCTGTACAGCTCTATTTACCCAGAAATTGTGCCGTTTCAGCCATGAGCTAGGGTCTGTTATCTAAGGAGTATAGACACTGAATTTCCCTGTTTTCTTCTTAAATTCTATATTCTGAATTTAAATTCTGTGCTCTGTCTCTTGGCCAAGAGAAGATTTTGGGTGCTTGTTTTGTTTTGTTTTTTAGAGGCTGCTTAATATCAGTCTTTAGTGTAAGGAAGGGAGAGGTGTATTTCATTAATATATTAAAGTACTGAACATTGACAAGAGACAGCACTGTGTTTGGTCAGAAAATACTCTTTGTAAAGATCTTACAGATGCAGTTGGCTGCTTAAATATGTGCTAGAGCTGTTCAAATGAAAAAGTACAAGTGAAACTGGACTAGCTTAGTTAGTTACCATAAACCTACCCTAGCGTTTGTAGGTTTTTTTTTGTTTTTGTTCCCTCACACCCCATGATTGTGGGACAAATTTATTTAGCAGCTGATGATCTTGCATAGTTTTCCACTCACACAACTGCAGTCAAAAATACTGTGAGAAGATTACTGTTAAGGTCAGAACAAAAATTAGGGAGTTCATGTGCAAACAGGGTGTTTTAGGTGAGTTGGGGGAAAAAACCCTCACATTATCAAAGGATGTATGCAATGGAAAGGATGTATCAACTTTGCATACAAGGAAAAGTTGAGTCACTTTCTCTCACTGCAGTGTCTTATTTTTCACTTTTTTTTTTGCAATTACAGGCTGATAATTTCTTCCTGAAATGCAAATTAATTAGATCTGTGTCTGATCACAGGCTTGCTGTTTTGAAAAATGTTTTAATTTAGAACTCTCATCCTTTGCAAAAAACTCACAACTTTGCGGTGTAAATAACTTCAATCCACACACAAGGACTTATTCTTGTCCATCAATCCTACTTTTTTTTTTTTTTCATGAAAGAAAAGGTCAGAATTGGTGTTTTTGAAAGGAGCAAGTGCTGAGAGCATCTTGTAATGACTGCCCCTGGACTGGAGGGGAGGGAAGAGAGTTGAAATGGAAAATGAATTAGATTCTTAAGCTGTGGAAGGGGGAACATTCCTGTGCAGAGAAGCGACTCTGGAGATAAGTTTTAATTTCCTGAGCTCCAGTCCCTGTATAGGAGCATTGAAAGACTTCCTTCCTGATCACCAAGTCAAGCCAGGGGCTGTATTAGCGGTGTGTGTCTGTCTGTAATTGCGTGCTTGTGTCTGCATTTGCATAACTGCAGCATCAGTGCAAGCACCTGTAGGGATGGGAGTCAACTTTGAATGAGCGCTGCCTGCATTCAGGGTCTGACATGTAACAGACCTATTTAGGGTTCTCTAAAGGATCTCTTTCTTACTTTGTCTCTACTTAAAAAACAAAGCCCAACCAAAACCAAAAATAAGAAAAGCATCCTCCCCAACCACTTGTCCTGCATTTTTGAGAGGATCTGAGTTGTGGTGCAGCTTCAGGAATGGCCAAGTCACTGAGGTAACCGTGTTGCAGATTTCCAGTGCACGTGTCTCCTGTATGTGCAGCATTCCTAGAACTGTTTCTGTTTTACTGAAGTCTCAGTGGTCCGTGATTATTACTCAGGCAAAACCATGATGCTCACTTAGAGTGATATCCTAGTAAAAATGTGGGTAACAAATATTAGGAGACCTTTCCTTAGACATTTGTTTATTTACAGGAGGCACGAGCACTTCCAAAACAAGTGTAGGCTACCCCAAATTCTGCATTTGCAAAAATATGTTTACAGCCTCAGACTGTTTAATTTTAGCAATTCTAGTTTTCAGTAAAACAGCTTTATTTTGCTGTTTCTGTATTTTTGTTTGTTTTATTTATTTTTATCAGTGAAGCCCAGCGGTTCTCCCATAAGTCTAAGTAATATTATGCTAAACTGAGCCACAGTATAACTTGCTTTGTGAAGCACAGATTTACTGGAATTCCAGGCCATTGCCTGGATATCTCCAACTGAAATAAAATTGTGTTCATCCTCAGTGCAGTTTGTGCAACAGCATCTAAATTAATGGTATCACTGAGCTGTTTTACATTTATTAGTTAACCCACTGGAATGTCAGATACATTGCTTAAGTTGCTGTGAGCTTAAGTGTAATAGGTTTTAATTCCACTTGTCAATAGCTCTTTCTTACAGTTATTTTTTTTAAATAACCGTTCATAATTAAGGCTTCGCCCCAGAGCATTTATTTTGTACTGTAGTGAGAGAATTTGTATCGGATTATAAGATTTTAAAAGCACTGAATTCAAGTGTATTGATGGTACACAAGGTCAGACACTGACTTTCGATTATTTTTAAATTGTACAAGCATATTTATTGTAAAAATGAAACTTTATAGACTGTGTAGTTGTTTAACTTTTTCTACAGAACTACTTTGGAAAAAGGGTAAAAAAGCCATAAACTTAAAGAGATTCCGATGGCGCTAGAGTGTTGCCAAGCAAACCATTAAAGATAAGTCAAACTGTAATTCTATAGGAATGCTATTAAATACTTCTGCATATGGACTGTAGTTGTTTTTGGGTTCCTGAAAGTGCTTGTGTATAAAGTCAGCTCTGGAAATGGCTGGCTAGCTAAAAGCTATGATTCCTGCAGCTTGACTGTTTTGGGGAGAGGTTTTTTTCCTGTGAAAACAGTTGTAAAGTGGAACATCTGAAAAATATGTTCCATGCAAAATGGATCTTCACACGCATTTATTTTGACATTTAGGTTTGATTTGAGAGAGAGAGAAGATTCTGAAATAGCCATTCACAGATGGCTTTTGAGGGTTTTACTTTTTTATATTCTTCTCCGTGTTTTTGGTTTGGGGTGGATTTTTCTGCATCTGTTTGCGGACTTGTCAATCCCCCTCTTCCCCCAGATCACATGTTTAATTTTATATGACTTGAATTTTTTTTTCCTTTTTCCCAAAAGCTGGTGTTAAAAAAATAAAAAGGAAAAGGAAAAGAAACCCCTCCCACTCCAACCTCAAAACAACTACCCAAACCACCCCAAAGCAACCAAAAAACCAAGCTCTCAAACCCCTGACCAACCCCCAGTCATCACCCCAAGGTATAACTTCGTGTGATAAAAATTCTGTTGTCAGTTAGTGAAAATATATGCATTTTGTGGAGTTTGATAATACAGTAGAAAATGTTTCAGGAAGCAGGAAACTCTCCCATCTTGACAGCTTCAGCAGTAAGTGTGAGGAATCCAGAGGGCCCTGTATGCTCAGCTGGCGGTGTGTGCCTGGAGAAACCTGGTGCTTGCCCAGCTGCATGTGTGAAGTGCAGATGCTGTGTATCTGGCCACCCTTCCACAGGGCTAGGCTTGACCTCTGTAGCCTTTATTGATGGAATATCCTCCCCAGGTGGGAGTCAGGAGGGAATTGTTAGAGCCTGTCTGCTTTCTTTTGAAAGTATTGAGTGAAGGCTGGTGCTGATAAATTGTGGTTGTGAAACATGCCTGGGAAGCAGGTCCATCTGTGTGAGAGGAATAGAGACTCTTAAGTGGATGCTGGTTCTCTTCTTTGTGAAATGCCAGTGTGAAATATCCTGGTAGTCCAAATTTAATTACAAAATGAATATTCAGTTATTCAGTGTATTCAGTTATTTTTTGTTATGGAAACCATATGTTGAGGTTCCACTGAATGCCGTCACTGATACATCTCTTGTTTGTTTTGTTCCTAATCCCAGAAGAAGTTAGCTGTGTACAACAAGATGCAGGAGTCTCTGGAAGTGACTCTTCCCAGCAAGCAAGAGGAGGATGAGAAAGACCAGCCTGCCGAGATGGAGTACCTGAACTCTCGCTGTGTCCTGTTCACTTACTTCCAGGGAGACATTGGTTCAGTGGTGGATGAACACTTCTCGAGAGCTTTGAGCCAAGCCAGTAGCTTCAGTTCAGAGACTGCCCTTTCCAAGAACAAGGCAGGGCTGAATCCTCTGTGGAGAGGTAAGAGGGGCAGGAACTCGCTCTCTGTGGTGTGGCTTACTCTGGCTGCATTGCAGTAACACACACTGCATTGCAGCTGAAATTCTACTTCTCTGTTGAAGTGGAAAAATCCCCCTCAAATCTCCAAGAACTTAGGAGCTTCTTGGGCTGAGTGATCTGAGGTGTTACAGGAGGAGAGAGCAGCCAAAGGCATGGAAGGAGCAGGAATCTCCTGCTCCTGCCGTATCCTGTCTCTGCCAGGGGCTGGGTGAGAGGGGGCAGAGCTCACGTGGCTTCACAAATGTCTGCTGCAAGGTTGGAGGCTTTTTTTTTTTTAGCTCCAAGTGTGAAACTTGGCCTGTGAGGCAAGAGCAAAGCTGTTTGGGGTACTGGCCTTGGACGTGAAGGAAACCTATGCAGCCTTCTCAAGTGGCTTTGCCAGGTGATCAGGATTTGTCCACGGCTGCTTTCCAGATGGGGAGGAGCCAGTGCAAGATGGAGTAGGCTGGGAGGCAAGCCCTGGCTCCTGTGGCTGCAGCCATGTGGTGTTTTCCATTGCAGCTTGCTTGTGGGAGAGGTGGAAATGATGTTGTGGCTTGCTGGGTGTAAAATGGGCATGACGTTACTCTGCCTCCAAGCAGGAAGCAGAAATGTGGTGGGTTCTGCGAGGCATTTACTCGCTGTCCTAACACTTACCTCTTGTTATGCACATACATGCCTATATGCATTGTATGTATTGGTGTGACAAAGAGGAGATCTTGCCCAGAAACTCTAGGTAGCCCTTACAGACAAGACTCCCTGATTGCAGGAAGCGTGCCAGTAAGATGCTATTTCCATTTTATTGGATGTGGCAGTCTGGGTTTTTTTTAAGATGGCCACAGCTACATTGTTTCTGATCACATCCTTATGTGGACTGGCAGAGGGGTGCAAACTAAGCGTGGTGAGCAGTGGCCTTACACTGGGTTGATGAGAGGAGGTACTGGTGGGGTCTGAGCAGGAGCAGTGGTGTTCCTAGTCAGCAGTGTGGAGGTGAGACTGCATTGATGAAAGCCACAGATACTAAAGAGAGGTGGGATGTTTGGAAACAGCTGTGAAGAGAAAAATAGCACAGAAGGACTTGCTTTCCAGAAGGATGATGACAAATCCGAGGAAGTTTAAGCAAAGGTCAGCACAAGTGGCTGGGGAGCTAGAGGAATTTATGGCTTGAGCTGGGACCATTAATGTTAATGGGAAATTTTCCGTTGACTCGACTGAGAGCAGGATTGAACCTATGATTACTAAAAAGGAGACTGGAGCATTTATAAATGGCCCAGACAGGCTATAAATGTTTTAGTAACAGATTCAAGGCAGTCCCCAGAGACCCCATGCCCACAGCAAGCCCTCTTCAGTGAGCTTGGAGATGTTCCGTGGGGAGGTTGCACATCTTCCTTTTGGCATCGGACATACCCTGCTGTTTTTTTCTGTCCCACCTCTGTGGCTTCACAGCCATCCCCAGAGGTCTCTGCAGGGGACATGAGTGGCCTGGCATGAGGGTTCTCCAGCCATGCTGCCTCCTGACCCTCTGCCCTCAGTGGGGAATGGAAGCAGCATGTCCTGAACATCTTCCGGGAATAAAGTAAGGAGATACGCCCTGTGCCATCCCTGCACCTGCTGAAGGGGCATGCAAATCCCTGGGGAGGCTGCTGGGAGCTGAGAGAGCTGAGAGGGCATTTGCAGCTCCAGTGAAGAGAAGCTGACATGAGCTTTATTGCACCCAAATGGGTTTCTGAAATATTCCTGCTTGAATACAATGGGGAGGGACCAACACTGACAGCTTGGTCTTCTGGTTTATGCACAATGTCCAAGATGCTCACTTACAGCACCTGAATGTGAGTTTGAATCCCATTACCTAAAAAAGTTAAAATATCTTTAGCTGGAGGTTCTTCCATAAATAACCTTAATGGTTAGTCAGAATTGCTGTCAATTTCTTACTCAGAGATAAATTAGAATGAAAAATGCTTTTTGCAGTAGCTGTTTTGGGAGGTACAGGTTTCAATGGAAAGTGTGTGAACATGAACTGGCTCCCCAGCTCACTTAATTTTCTCCTTTATCTGAAAGGAGGGATTAGCAATGTTTTTGACCTTCTTTTGGATCTTTTTTTGCTTGTTTTCTTTCTTTTTTTTTTTTAAGGTGTTCTGATAAAAATGCAAACTCTGATTTTATCATTAAGGTGATATTGCAGGGGGTTTTTTTGTTTGTTTTGAGGAGGGATTTTGCTTCCATATAAAAATTAGGACCTGTTGTTCTGAAAAGAGCAAGTTTTCATCATTTGTATGTTGAAGCTACTGATCAGATTAGGCTAAAATTATTTTGAAAACTGATCTTTTATAAAATACAATTCCAGCGACAGGCTCGAGTAATATGAATATTCAATTTTAGGTGTAGCTGCATGAAATCTTTCACAGATGCTAATGATACCTTGACACTATTGTTACTTTAATGGTATTTTTATCAACATACTTTTCCTTGCTAGAAGTGTTGGATTGTTTTTCTGTCTTACTTTTCTTTCCTCTTGCCTTAAGTGAGAACTGATGTTGTACTACAGAAAGCTCCACACATTGTCTCCTTTCCAGCGTGTGCACTTCTGGCGTGTTTTCAGTGTGTCTTGTTAATATTTGGGTTGGCCACCATGAACATATGCATCAGCCACAACTTCGTGGTCCCTGGGATGTTGCCTTGTCCCTAATTCCCTGTACTTAGGGTAGGAAATTGTGGTAACTGTAGTATCTTTCTTGGCAGTCAGTTTTTGTTAAATGCCTGCTGAAAGCAATGGAAGCACAGAGATTTTTGTATTTTTATCTTTTTTTTTCTTTCTCAAGGGCAGTGTGGAAAATGGCTGTTTCTCCACGTTCCATAGAGGCCAGGTATCCCTGAGCACTTGGGCTGGGTGAAATTTTCCTGCATGTTTATGTGACATGGATGGAGCCTGTATGTGCAGTGACAGGACTGACCTTCCCAGTAAGGGTGGCCACACTCAGTGATGTCAGCGGGGGCTGGCCCGTGACACTGTCAGGCAGCAGCGATGGCTTGGTGAAACCTGCACAGGTTTGAAAAATGGCAATGACCAAACAGGTTTTCTGTGGCCTAGACCTCCTGCATGACTGGCAAAGCCAAGCTGTTATGCAATCTGGGATGAATTCATGTTGGCAGATTCAGTGGTTTAAAGTGCTCGCTCCTGTTACTAAAGCTGTCCTGCAGATACTTTGTGGTTTTCTGTGCTTTTTTGAAGTGCAGTGCTTTGGATTTAGGGCTTTTCCGTGCAGATAACAGCCGGATAGTTTTCAAAAACTCGATTACAGAGGTTAATTTTCCAGAATACTGGCAGAGCATTGTCAAGCTGTGCTCCTCTGTTAAGTAGTGTGGAAAACAACAGACTGGACATAAAGTTTGCTTTTTTTTTTCTTTTTTCGTATCAGCTCTGCTGCCAACAGCACAAGCCATACACACTTTCCATCTCGGTGTAATCCCTTTTTACAAGGAATGGTTTACAAACAAGGAACAATACCAATTTTGGAGGAGTGCTGAGGCTTCTGTAATATACTTGAAGCTCTCTGTAGTCTTCAGGCATGAATTATAATAGAAATACATGGCTAAAAACAGTCCAACCTTTTGGAGAAAACCATGTTGGGATGCAGTTTGTCAGATAAGCTTGCAGCCTCTGAAGCATTTTGGCACAAAGCATCCTCTGCGTTTGTCCATGGTATGTTTGCAAAGTTTGTTTCCAATATCAGAAGTTAATCAGACTCAATAAACTGCCTAAATCAAAGCCAGTTGATGTGTGGAAAAATTTCTATGATTTTAATGGATTTTAAAACAGAGACATGAGCGTCCTAGTGATGCAGTCAGAAAACACTTTCAAGTATTTAGCTTCCAAAACATTTTTGCATAAGCCAGATTCAGAGGCAGGAGTGTTTGAAGAATCTGTTCATTCTCAATGGTGTCTTCACCCAGGTCTCATTCCAGCTGCTTATTAAACAAAGCAAAACAAAAGGTGATTTTAAAAAAAAAAGTACTTTTACAAAAGTTATGAGGAACCGAGGATTCCTTGCCTCATCAAATATTAAACTTCCCTGGCTTTATTTCTCCATAGGTGATTTTTATGACTGTTCTTTCATCAGAGGTGAAGTTCTGTGTTTTTATGTTTCCATCTTTGACAAAAAAAAAAATCGTATTGGAGCAGAGACATATTGCATGAAGCAGTACTTTCTAGCATGAGCTGGCAAGAGGACTGTGAGAATGGAGAAGCCAAGACTTTGCTACACATCAAAAACACTAACTGCTCCTTCAAAAGAGGAATTTTTAGAATGTGATTTCATAATGTAGAGGTATTGAATCCATTTAAATATAAGCTGAGCCCTAGCTGTAAGAAGCAGCAAGTCTTTTAGGTTTTTGTCAGAACTAAAACAGTTCTGACTTCTATGAGCTACATGGTTCTGCTTGTATGATCCTGTTGGATATAGGGCATCATGATATATTCTATAAAGGACTAACATAAGCTGTGTTAGATGCGACCTTTATCCCATCAAAGCATGCAATTAGTTTGAGAAAATGAGGTATTCTTTTAGCCAAATGTTTCCTGTTCTGCAGTGTGAGCTGGTTCTCTTTCCTCAGAAACATTTGCAGCCACAACAGCTGCCTTTCTAAATGACGTGCTCTCGTCGGGACAGGAGTTAGCCTCTCCTGACTATTTCTGTACCAAGATCCTGAGAGGGCTCTGACTCTACAGCCCAAAGAAGAAAAATCTTCTTGGTGGGAGGTCTTATATATGTAAAAACCTGATAGGAGGGAATGAAGATGGGGGAGCCAGGCTCCCTTCGGCAGTGCTTGCTGACAGAGCAGGAGGTAATAGGCAGAGATTAGAAAACAGGAAATTCCATCTGAATACAAGAAAGCTTTTTGTTTTGTTGGGTTTTTTAGGTTGGTTGGTTGTTGTTTTTGGGGATTTTTTTGAGAGGCTGTGGAGTCTGGAGCTCACTCAAAATCTGACTGGACATGGTCCTGGACAGCTGCTCCAGGTGACCCCACTTGAGCAGGGGAATTAGACTAGACCATCCTCCTACCTCAAATGTCCTGTGATTCTGTATTTACTGAGGAGCCTTGAGTTCAGTGTTACAACCTTCAGAGAGTAACAAATCATGGTGGGGTTTTTGTCATGGAATATGTTGTTCAGCTTCAGTCATACTTCATTTCTTTCCTCCCTACCAGAAAGCTCAACAATTTCAAGCCAAAGGAGCGGTTTCCCAACCTCGTTTTGGACCAGCTCTTACCAGCCTCCTCCTCCACCCTGCTTAAGCGGAGTGCACCCCGATTTCCCCGTGACTGCACCAGGCACCTTCCCAGCGCCAGATCCCAGCAGCTGGCCAGGCCACGGCCTCCACCAGACCGCCCCAGCTGCCCCCGCCGCCGCCTCGGAATCCTGGCATTACCCCTTAGCGTCTCAGGTGAGCCCCTCGTACGCACACATGCACGATGTGTACGTGCACCGGCACCACCCGCACCCCCACGTGCACCACCCCCACCACCACCACCACCACCACGCCGGCCCGCACCGCGACCCGCGCTACGGCTCCCTGCTGGTGCCCTCGGTGCGCGCAGCCAGGATCCCCGCTCCCCAGTGCGACGGCGCAAAGGCAGACCCCGCCGCCGTCACCAGCGCTACCTCAGCCTGGGCCGGAGCCTTCCACGGAACTGTGGACATCGTGCCGGGTTTTGGGTTCGATACAGGTAAGATGGTTGGGTTTGGTTTCTGTTGTTGTCGTCCGTGACTTGTTTTAGCAGGAAGAGTTTGAGCAGGGGCTGAAGCAGGGCTGGCTCTCAGAGCCGTGTCCAAATGTATTTCCAGGTGGGAATCCCTCTTTAATTGCTGTCAGAGCAGCTCTCCCTGCCTTTTGCTGAGAGACCTTTATCTGCCTTGGTCCCATTCAAGCCAGATGAGTTGTGACATGACACGCATTTTTTTGTTTGTTTGTTTTTGTTTAAATGTTGTGGCAAAATATTAATTATGCTTCCATGGGGAAGTTCAGCTAGTTCATATGTGCACCCACCAATATACCGCTCCAATAAACTAATAACTTGCAGTACGTGAGGACTGCATCTTGAGGTAGAACAGCTCAGCGTTTCCTTCTTGTGTACTATCCAGGTGCCACATGGAGAATAGAGGTGCTGATTGAACTGTGCTTGCTGTCAAACTAAACATCTTTCTGTAGGGCCTAGGCGGAGGTGTGTGAATTAAATTAATTTTACTGCATGGTCTGTGGTCTGAACTGCAGACCATGAACTCCATCTGTGTCTGTGAGCTTTGAGTAGCAGTCTCTTGTCTCTGTATCAGAAGCAATCTGGCAGCCCTCAGGGCTTGAAGTTTCTTGCAGTCAGGTGACTGACAGTTCCCAGTGCATCCAGCTCATAGGCCCCACTGAGGGCTCTTCTCTTGGTTTGATATTTATCTCACCAGCAGCAATCCTTACAGATTAGTACTTACAGACTGCGTGTTATCTGATTAAGGAGAGACAGGTTTGTGTCTTTGTTCCCTTCTCCTTAAAGTATATATTTGTCTCCCTTTTTGATAGCTCTCTCTGAATGGTTCAATGTGTAAGAAGCACTTCTTTGCCCTGATTAGTTTGGGCAGGGGAACGTAGAACGGGTGGGGGAAAAATGGCTGTTTCTTACAGATTAAATACTGTGAACCTAATACAAATCTCTGTCTCTTCCCTTTAAAGCAGCTGGGAAGCAGTAATCTCCTCTAAATGCTATGCCACTTGCTATTTTGATGGTCAGTAAAACTAAGAAAAATCTTATCAGAATTCTTAGCACTGGACAATTTATATATAAATAAGATTTCCAGCTAAACCAGCGATACAAGAATAATTATATTTTATGCTTTTGGGTACAGAATGATAAACTAGCCAGTCTGGGATCTTGAGATTTTCCTTTGTGACAGACTTCATAAGGGGAGTGAGCTGCCTTCTCTGAAGCATGAGTAGATTGTCACTGTCACTGGTGTAAGGGACAAACCCTCTTGGACCCAGCCCCAGCAGTCCAGCTGCAGAACCCTGGTATTTGGCTTAACCTTTTGGGGATGGAATAGAGAACTGTGTAAGGAATTGTTAGTCAGGAGCAACCACTGCCTGGCTTAGGCACCAGTCCAGCCTAGACTGTGAGTTGTTTTTCTCTTTAAGAGCAAGTACCTCAGAAAGGACTGGGTCCTAGCACTGCCTTAGAGAACAAGCACAGCTTTGGCTTGGTGCTGCCTGCTCCTTGTGAAAATCCCTGTGGAGGGGTACAGTTGGGTGCTAATTATGTCAGGATCCTGATTTGGCAATGCCTTGCATGTCTTTTGGCAGCTCAGCGTGGGAGGCAGTGGAAAAGATCTGAACTGTTAACTTCTGACCCATGCTTGATTGTGTGGGTTTTAGCCTATGAGTTCATATGGGGAAAAAGAAAGAGGGGGAAATGTGTGACTGGTTTGAAGAAACAGAAAATCTCATCAGACCAATGTCTCACTAGCTTGAGACTATTCAAAAGGGTCACACACTGAAACACAACAGCAAAACCCTGTTAGGCGGCCCCAGTTTTGGAAACAAGGGTGCAAGCAATGAAACACAGCAGGTAGTGGAAACCTGCAGCATTACAATTACTTGCTCTCTTCCCCCTGCACACTCATTTCTCCCGTGCTTCCCAAGCAGAGGCTTGCTGGGAAGGGCAAGAAGGCTGAGCTCCCTTTTCAGCCTTGCCTGCCGCTTGTGCAGTTGAGACAAATGCTTTGGTTACAGGCAGTGGTGGTGTGGAGAGAAGAGGGAGCTTAATTGCCTCAGGGTTTTGTGTGTACATCCAGGAGTGTCATCCCAGGAAAGGTGTGGGGAGATGAGAGAGGGGCTGCCCAAGTACCATGTGGAGTCACATCCAGCACTTGCTTCGTGTGCGCTTCAGGGAAAGCAGATTATACTGGCTAAATAACCACATCACACAGCATTTCATTACATTTAACTCTAATGTCAAATAGCTATCTCAAGAGAGGCTAAAAACTCAAGGGCCTGGAAGAGTGAACTGGCTTTTAGTGACAAAAAGTGCTTTCTCCAGACTAGGGTAAGGCCATAGTGGCAAGAATATGTCAGTTCTGAAAGCGTTTGCTCTTATATCTCTGGAGAAGATAACCTGTGGAGCTGTCAATGTATCAGATTCCATGAGCTTCAGGTGATTTATGTTAAAAAAGTTAATTTGGTCTATACCTGTACATTGCCTTTTAGAGCCCTTCACATACAAACTGATTCTCCCTCTTCTTACCACGGGTCACATTTCTTGTGCTGCTGTACATGTGATTATAGGAACATTTGCAAAATTCCTCACGCTGAATTACGTGAAATGACAGTGTTGGGATCAGGGCAGGCTGACTGTAAGATTACCCTCTTCCAGCTACATTGTTGCAGCTCTGCCATGCCAAGCCAAGAAATGGATCTCATAAATGGACGATGCAGAATCACATCAGAGGTTTAGAGGAGGTTCCCACTGCATGCACGGTGTAGTTTGGGAATTTATGTTTCAGAACACATTGTGTGGGACATCAGCACAGAGCTGATAAACTATTGATCTGTCTTGCACATCTGTTTGAATTTACATGGCCCCGTTTTAGGGGATGAAGAAGGATTTAGCTACCTGATTGCCATTAAATGTGGCTTAATCCTCGTGTTGTAGGCTGGAAATTAACCCTTTTAGAAGCTTCGGTATCGGTACAAGTGGGATTAAAGAAAATGCTGGTCTGCATCAAGAGCTATTGAAACCCGCTAGGTCTGTGTCTGCTGGTGTGCAGTGTCTTTCCAAAGTGCACAAGCTACAATGCTCAATATAAAAGTACATTTCATGTCAAGCACTGATATAAAGATGTTGGAATAAGCACAGATTGTTTGGATTTAGGCCTCAGTTCCTTGCCCTGCTGGTATCAAGCAGAGCAAGGCTGGGCTTTCACCAGCTCTGCCTGCGGCTCAGGGCTGCAGCTGTAATCCAGTGTCACCACTAAAGCTCCCTGCTTATGCTTAAGCCACGTCCAGCACTTAAGATCAGGGGTTGGGGAGGGGAATTTCTGTCTTGCTGTGTTGCTGGTGGTTGTAGCCATCAGTGCTTCCCTCAGGGGCAGGGTGGGAGGTGTCCTGCACCCCAGGCCCTTCAGGTGAGCAGTGGGATTTGGCTGTGCTGCAGGCACCCACGGCGAGGAGAGCAGAGCAACTTGCCACTGCAGAGCCTAGGAGGATATCCTGTCCTGCTGTCGGACAGATGTGCTGGAGGAGGCTTCCTGCAGCTTCAGCACACTAAAAGCAAAGCAGGACTTTGCATGAGTGATGGCTCTAAGTCTGTTAAAATTGAGGTGCACATTCTTTGTCCTGTAAAGTTATGCACATTGAGGTGAATAACTTAAAATTTAGGTGAATTAATCACCATCCTTTAGTCCTGGTTTACTGTGGAAAATCCCCTTTTGAAAATGCCCATATGTCAGTGTGATACACTGAATTTGGAGTTTGAGGGGCCAATCCAATCCCTTCTGTACATTTGTCTCTGTTCACACACATCCCACAAGTTTGTCACAACTCATTACATTTGCTTAGATGTTCCCACAGAACCTGCATAATGTTTGTGTGGCAATTATCTCTAGTGTTGGTGTCCCAGGGAAGAGGAATTTTGTTGGAGTGGCAGTGCTGGGTCATGCAGTGCAAGTGAGGATTTCTTTGCTGAGAGGAAAGCACTGCATCACTTGGACTGCACGTGGAAGCTCTGGGTGAATAGCAGGCCTTGGATTCTGTAGTAGGACTGTAGATGGCCTTGCCTTGAAGGAGATAGGAATATGATGTGGAAAAAGCATGGAAAGTGTTCCACATTCAGTTCTGTAAATAGGACAGCTTTGGTTTTTTGGATTGCTTTCTCTTGCTGTTTAGAGTCTGTAGCTATACCTTAAACCTCCTTTGTTTGTTATTTGTATCTTGCAAAGACACCTGCCTAGGAAGGTGCCTGTTCAGCTAGTTGTTCCCTTTCTACCACTTGCTACTGTCAAGTGGAAGATCTCTTAAACACGTGTGTGTCATTTTTTTTAAGCTGCCAGGAGCCATATAACCTGTTTCTCTTCTTTCAGGCTTCCATCATCTCTGGTGTCCTTTAGTGGTCCACTGGTGAACTTAAATGACTTCTTTATGCTCTGAAAGGTTTCTGCTGTCTGACTCCCTTTTTTTTTTTTTTGGTCATCTTTGTTTAAAAAAAATATAAGCAGCAGGGAAAAAATAGCCCCAAATTGTCATCCCTAACTTTGAGGGAGCTTTGAAGGGAACTAACAGCAGTTCATTATGACTGTATGTGATGCTGCCAGGGAAACAAACAGCTCTTAAGCAACAAGGAGACATCTTCATTGAATAAAGAGCCTCTGAACATGTTTTTATAGGCATGCTCTAGCTGAGGGATATCCCAGTTTTTCC
Organism: Phainopepla nitens; assembly: GCA_013400175.1. NCBI lineage: Eukaryota > Metazoa > Chordata > Aves > Passeriformes > Bombycillidae > Phainopepla > Phainopepla nitens. The sequence continues at coordinate 542,852 of VXBQ01015438.1, forward strand.
AGTCTGAAGAAACAGGTATAAGTGCATGTGAAATGGAGCAGACAGCACTAAACAAGGTTTGGTGCACCACACCCATGGGCTCTGCCTTCCCTGTCTCTTCTCTGCTGGACACCCAAATGTTTGTACCCTGCTTGGGAATCCTCACATGGATAGAGGCATATGCTCTCATCCTTTATGTGAGTGCTAATTGCTTTGCAGCTCAGCTCTGAAATGTTGATTATCATTAAATATTTAACTGTGTATAATACTAAAGCAAGGAGGTAGTTGTCAGATCTGAATCCTCCATGCCTCTTAGGCTTTTTGAAAGCTTCTGGGTCTTCTTTCATGTTCACTGTGGGATCGGAGGATTTGGAAATGAGATCCATTTGCCTAGCACATGGATCTGTCACTCTTCACAGGTTGAACATCAAATGAACACAATGCTCTGGTGGTTACAACATCACTGAGGTCTGGAGTTGCACCTGTTTACATTAGAGGTGAAATTAACCCTAAATTCTTAGCAATTCAGGTGCCTTGGTACGTTGCATAGCAGGAATGATGATTTATAGTGGGAAATGTACCTTCATTTCACGAAATGTGATTTACTTGCCTCAAAATATCAAAGCACAGGTTTTAAATCATTGATACTTGAGTGCCTTACTACCTCTGAAAATATGTGCCTGCGAGTCAGTCCTTTACTTTCCCTAAAAATAAGCAAGAATGTATCTTCTTTGGGAAATTGAATCTGCACCTACCCTTCTATTGTCTGGATTTGAGGTTTATGCCCTGTTAGGTGTGAATCTAGAGAGTGGATCCCTCTGGAGCAGAGAAATCCCAGATTATAATGCAGGTTCCAAGTCTATAATGCTAAAGCCACAACATAGCACCACATTTATTAGATAGTTCTCACTTTTTTACAGAGGAAAATGTTAGAGGAACTCATAACAAATGCAAGCTGAAAACCATTAATTTTTTCCATGTGGAAGCACTAGCCATTCTTGGCTGAAAATCTTACACTCGGTAAGTGAAATTATTTGGGGTTTTTTTTGTCTGCTGCAGGAACATTTTCTCTCTCTCCTCTGTGAGGTGAATTGCCACAGAAACTGTGAAATCCTGGTGTCCCAGGCATTTTCTAGAGAAGGTGCTGTCTGTGGCCGGACTCTGCCTGCTGCATACTGGATAATTGATGCAGACCTTTATGGAGGGTTTTTTCACTCCATGCCATGCTCCACATTAGCTCAAACCAAGGAAGCACCTACAGGAATTTTATCACCATTTCTGAAACTCTTGAGCCAGAATCAAACTTCAATGTGGTTTAATTTTACCTGTCATAAACGAAAAAGTTTGGAGCAGTAATGCTGTTGCTAGCAAGTCCGTTAAATTGTGGTTTTGTTGGGGTTTTTTTACCTATTTCTTTTATTCATTTTTTTAATCAAAACTTTTTTTATCTTCAGTGTCTTGGGGAGGGGGAAGAAAAAAAACCATAGAATTTGTTAATTTAATTAATATTTATTAATATTAATTATTTTCCTTTTCTCTTCTGAAATTTAGGTCTACAACATCAGGATAAGAGCAAGGAAACTGCTTGGTTTTGAAATGCAGAGAAATTAAGGCCAGCTAGAGCTGGAGCTGGCAGAGCTGGGCGGGTGATGCAGCAGTGGTTGACTCCTTCTGCGTGGAGCAAAGGACACACATGAAGATGAAGAGCCAACTATTCTGGTTTTGCTCTTGAGCCTTTTATTTGTAAGGCTGTTTATGGGTCCTGCAGTGTTGGAAAAAAACAGAAACCTAAGTTTTCTTTCTTTCCTCATCTGAGCCTGCTGTAGCTGGGCAACCTAACTCCTTTCTGCTCCTTTAACAGTGTTTTGTTTTGTTCAGCTTGATATTTTTATGAACAGTCTCAATAGTCAGGAAAAAGACTCTCCCTTGACTACAGTGCGCCTTCTTTCAGGAATACAGTATTTTGTAGCTCTTTGTGCATCTATTTTTGTAGAAATACAGAAAGTTTGGGTAAGGATTGATGGACTATTTTAGGATGACATATTTTTTTAAAAAAAATTGTAAAATTGTTAAGTTCTGTTTAAAGAACTTGCTCTCAGAGAAGCACTGGCAAAATGTATAAAATGCTATTTTTAGATGTCTGTGATGTATTTGTGCATTTTGGGTTTTTTTGTTTGTTACCTCAAATGTCTATCTTTCTTTTCTTTTTAAAGAGCTAAACTCCTTTGTTTCCACATTATTAGATTCTGATGTTTTTGTCCTTTTGTTCTAGCTTAAGCAAATATAATTCGTACCTGAAATTTCAGCCAAATATTTTTTTCCTGGTGTTAGATTGTAGTGAAAGTGGTTTTGTTTTTCTTGCTTCTAAAGGTGGCTTTGTGCTATGCTGACTGGCAGAAGCTCACAAACATCTTTAGCATAGAGCAAAGCTTGAGGTTACAGCAACTGCATTTCCAACTCATCCATTCTTTCAAAATGGACCAAATACTCTTAAATCAGACACGAATATGGGCCTCATCTATGATCCATTGAAGATGCTGAACACGTTTCCCTGTGGGTTATGTTGCAGGCTCTCATAGTGCTAATAAATATCAGTGCAATCTTACAGGCAGGACTTTCAGCTAAGCCATTTCAAGGTGGTAACTTATAACATCAATATTCAGGGAAAAAAAAAACAAAAAAAAACTAAATCCAGGTTTATAAAAATGTGTTGCTTGTGGAAACAAAAGGTTTTTGGCTGGCCTGCTCTGTATGCTGAGCAGCTCAGGGACAGCACTGCAATTCCCAGCTCCTGTTGCCTGCAGCGTGTGTGTGCCTGGCCTCGGCGGTGCTGCGGGACCCGGCGCTGCAGTTCGGTGGCCAGCTGAGCCCGCACACGCGAGGGCCTGGCCTTGGCACAGCGCCGTGGCCGCGTGGAGCCACAGCCCTGGCCCGGGCCTTGGCGCTGGCTTGTGTAATAAAGGCTGTGGTTGGAGCCCAAGGTGAGCGCCATCAAATCCTGGGTGAGGGCTGCGAGGTGGCCCTGGGCTGGGGCTGGCTCAGTTTCCATGCCCTGCCCTTGGGGACTCCAGCTAGTGTCAGCGTGTGCTGAGATGGGACTGTGAGGGGAGCCCAAGATCAGGACCTGGGTTGCTGGGTCCTGCCTGTTGCTTAGAGATGTTGCCCTTCTGCTCTGTGCGCCCAGGGTCCCTCTGTAATATTTCCTAAGGCTCTTACAAAGCATTTTATTTCTGTCACCACTGCTCTCAGACATCCCTGTTTGAAAGACACACCAGCTCAGTGGAAAAGCCGAGATACAAACACGTGGCTGAGATAAGAAAGAGTTTAATTTTAAGGCACTGAGCATTGTAAATGTAGTTTTGTCAGGTGGAGACCACATGGATCTGTGTGTGAAAGGGGAGGAGGGGGGGCGTTGGGAAATGCATGCCACTCTGAGGTTCCCTGCACTGCTGCTTCCCTCCAGGTTTTTGAACTTGATCCTATGAGGTGTTGAGCATTCTCCCTTGTCAAGGGAGAGGGCTTGACATACTGGCACTGGAGGCACTAGGATTATATCACAATTTGGCAAGACTCTTAAGTCTCTACCTTGCTGATTTGAAGTTTGGGTCAGCACATAAATGCTGAATGGACTATGCTTAAATATTGCTTTAAAGTAATAAGGTTGTAGTCTCTGTGTTGGGATGATGAATTAAATGTGGTGGAGTTTTTTTCCTCATCTTTGTAGTCCATCAGTATTTCTTGCTCTCAATAAATTTCACTCTTGTGACAGTTCTCTATATTATTGCTGCTCTGGTGGAGCTAGCTCCTCAATTTGTCAATAAATTCATAATGCGGTGGGGAAACTGTGTGGGAGGGAATGGAGTACCAGCTGCCACAGTTCAGTTTCTTATCAGGACAGTACAGTTCAGGAAATATCTCAAGGAAAAGAGTTCTGATTTAGGAATGTTTATAGTATTAGAAATACTGGGAGGAAAAATAATCTAGTTTTTTGGTTGTGTTTTTTTTTTTTTCTTTTTCTTTTCTCCCCTGGACTTGGCAAAGGTGGAAATCGGAGAGACAGTGTGTCCTCTTTGAACTTCAGGGATGGAGAGTTTGTGTGGCAGGGGAAGCAAAATAAAAGGCAGCATTTCTTTATTTCTTCGTGAAAATGTGTGTTTGACTTGCTGAAATAGTTTAAAGCTTAACAAGAGCAGTCTGCTCACTGCCTTCCCCTTCACAAGCTCATAGTCTGAGGGACCTCCTCTGGTTCCCTAGAGATGTGAAAGCAGAACGGGACAGGAACGAAGCAGGCCCACAGTTTGCACTGGAATTTCTTTCTGGATTGTATCACTGAGTTGTTGGTTAGTGGGGGATGAAGAAGTGGGGAAGCTGTTGCCTCTTCCACCTCCAGGACTACTGTTCTGCACCCAGTTTCTGCTGCTGCACCTGGGACTGAGCTCAGAGAACTTCTGCAAACTCGGGTGACAAGTGCCAGTAAAAACCTGCTGTTGTCTCTAGCCATTCATGCACCAGTTCATTGACTTTAAAAGTGAAATAAATTCTTGTTTTCCCCTCAGTCACTAACTGTCCCTTGCGCTAACAAGTGAGAAAGGAAAAGCTTGTGTGTAGCAGTAGCCCTGCTTCTGTGTTCTACAATTTGAGGGATGGAAAAGGAAAAAAAAAAACAAAAACCCACCCTTCCCTGTGACAAACTTTTAAGTTAAATTCAGCAGATTTCCTTCTCTCCCTCTTTCCCATACATGCACGCTTACACACACGCACAGAAGTGCTTATGAGAAGCAGATGCTGCCACGGTTTTGCTCTTGGAAGAGCAGGAGAGCACTCGCCTGCAGTGGTGGGGAATCGATGGCAGGGAGAAGGAGCAGAAAGGTTGAGACTGCTCATGTTTCTGCAGATAGGAAAAAAAAGGCCCTTGGAATCAGGTCACAGATAAGTTGTGTGTCTTAATGCATTACTGAAGGAGTTTGTTTCATTCTTTATATGTGTGGTGTGTTCTGATGCTGGCCCAAGAAAGTGCATGATTCATTTTGAGAGGGTTTATAAAACATGTTGTACTCCGTCACTGTTTCTGGGAGAACATAGGGAAATGATTGGTTTATTTCAGGAAGCTCAAAATACTGACCTCCTTAAAGTTATCCAGGATTTTATTTTATTCCTGTTAATGTTGAGAAATCTGACATCTATTTTTATATCTTCATTTGAAGACTGGAAGGGTTCGAGTTGTCCACCAGTTTTTGAGAGGCAGATGCCAGTTATTTCCAGTGGCCCATTTCCATCCCAACAAGAAGATGGAATAGTGCAGCTGCTGACTGCCCAGGAGATTGGATTTCTGGAATTTCTAGAAAGCTGAATAAGCTGCACTTGGCAATAGTAAAATGGACTCTGTTCTGATTCCTTCCCTCACCAGACACACAATTTCAGGTGGTCCTCAATGAATGGCAGTTTTGTCTCAATCATCCACACCTGCATGAAAACACTTTCGAGAGCATCACAGCGTTCAGAGAGGGGAGGGGAATGTCACATTTCCTCCAACCTGCCCTTGGGATTTCCTTGCCTCACCCAGCCTTTCTGCTTCCAGGCTGTTAACATATGTTTTGCTGCCCCCCTCCCCCAATTCTTCCTGTGTATGGATATATTTCTCTACAAATATGTTTATGCACATTCACATGTAGCTACACTTGGTTCCCTCTGCTCCACTCGTGCCGCAAACGTATATCCTTTGGAAATGAAGTGAATGACTTCATCAAATCTCATCTGAGATGGAAAATGTAGGCATTTTATTGCATTCTTTGTTAACTCAGGAATGATTTTTTTCCCTACTTGTTAAAAAAATCCAAGCACAACCAAAACACAGTCAAAAACCCCTTTCAAATCACGTGATTTGTGTCTTTAAAGATGACAATGAAATCAGCAGTTAAGTAGGGAGGTGCAATATACTGCCTTTCAGCAGACAAGCGTATCTCTGAATATGATTATTTTAGTTAATTTCAGGTAAAAGCTTTTGCTCCATAGCAATGGACCAGCAACATATGTATTTCCTTATAAACAATTTAGAAATATATATATTTTTCAAGAGGAATCCTTGGTTTTGTATGTCAGCCTTTGAGCTTCTAAAGGGTATTTTGATAATAAATATTATTTGTGTGGGGGTTTTTAAAAAATGTTGATGCATGTTGTTTGGAACTAAAATCTCATGTAAAGCAGGAAAGTATTTAAAATAAATACTGGTTTTACATATTAGCCCTATGGGCACAATCTGAGAGTTGTGGTGCAGGAAGATGCCCCTTTAAAAAGTAAGGTTCTCTTGCCTGAGCAAGTTCAAAATCCAGAAGAGGCAGGATTGCTCTTGGAAAGGTTGAGCTGGTGGAGCTGAGAGCAGAGATGATCCTCTCCAGAACTGTATGTACATGGCTGGGCAGTCACTGCTCAATATACTAAATTTAGGCTGTGTTACCAGGTTTATATGTATGGGGTTAACTGGTTGCCAAGGGGAACTTGGGATGTCCCTGGAAAGCCATATTTTAGCTGCCATTGTTCTGCTCAGTACCCGTGACCCTCTCCCAGCTCTTGCTCTGCAGCCTCCATGCCATCACGGTGGGACTTCAGAAAGCTGGCCTGGAGTTCCCTGGGAAACGTACCATTCTTTTTTTTCCAGCTCCCAATAAAGAAAGTTTAGGGATGGGGGTCATTAAAACACTGCAGTTATTTCATGCACCTGCTCAAATGCTCAAGCCTCCAATATAAATCAGCTGTGCACTGTGGCTGTTTGCTCATAGAAGCTTGAATGCTGTTCCCTCCTCTCAGAGGCCTTGGAAACCTTCAGTGGCATGGAGATGGATGGGACCAGCCTTGAATGCCTGGATTGCAGTCCACTGGTGGCCTGGGGGCTGGTCCAGCCTCGATTCTGGTGAGCTGGAGCTCAGGTATTTGGTACCTATAGACAGCCAGTGTTTTAGGAGTTTGAGGTTTACAGTAATTGACTGAAGTAGCTGCGGAACTGTGCTGCACTTTCCCTGCTTGCTCTTCGTAGTTGTTGTTTAAAACCATCAGTCAAATCAGGGTNAAAGAAAAGTGTCACTGTTTATTACTGAATAAATAACTTAATGTGAATTTTATTGTTATATTTTTTTATGTAGCATTTCCAGTTTGGTCTATATTTCTCAACAATTAGCTAATTCCTTCTTGTTATTCTTATGCAGCTGAAGAACTCATAAATCTCTTGGTAAATTTCTGCATCCTGAGTGTCTATTCTTTGCATGAGATTAATTTTTAGAGCCAAAGATTTGTCTTCTGTTGAAAACATTGTAAAACAAGTGTCCTGAACTAGTTCTGTACTAAAATTAAACAGAGTGAAAGCCTTGCATTGAAGGGATTTCAAGCAGAGATCTCATGAAGACATGGGCTTGCCTTCTCAGACACTGGCAAGTGCTTGTGCTACAATGTCCTCTTTTATTCTTAACATCTTTTTTTAAATTCCATTAACCCTATTTTACAGTCAGACCTAGTGGAATCACAACCTGAGACTTCTTGGTGTAGGACCCTTTTTTAATTTTATCATTTCCTGGCAGTTTTGACAGTCATCAGGCAGAGATTTTCCACGCAATTTATTTACCCCAAATGATTTTTTTTGGCAAAGTTCAGTAATTCCTGCTAAGTAGGTAACCACCCTTGCTAAAATTATTTTACAACTATTTAATTAAGAAATGTTTGCATGTCTGTGTTCTGGCTCGAGGGCTGAAGGTTTGGTGTTCTGGTCACAGAGACATCATTTACTGCTCCAGCAGTGGGGGGAAAAAAAACCTCCAAGCTTTGGCCAAGCACTCAGCTTTTGAAAAATTGCCACTTGCACGCAATCAGCAGGGAGCTGTTAAGAATTTAGTTGCAAAATCCTCTGAAGATCCTGACCATATGGGACGTACTCTGTTTCAGAGGATCGGGAGATGAGCAGGATTTTTCCCATACGTCCTGCTCCAGGCCCTGTTTCCCAGACCAGACAATGAGCAGGGCACTTTGTGCAGAGTCACTGTGCACTTCTTTCTCAGGCTGTGAGGAAGAGGTGGAGAGAGATGGCAGCCAAAAACTCCAGGAGAGGGAGACCAGGAAAGGAAGAGAGAGGGTTCAAAATCTTTCTGTAGGAGAGATTGGAATTGAGAGCTCTTGGGACAGGAACAATCTCAATAGTGGAGATGAAGATGGGATAAGGACTGATGGAAAATAAGCAAACAATGCCTCATGATGAATGATCTAGAGTGGGATGTGGCAGCTATCAAAAAATACCAGAATAATGTGAGGACTTAGAAATTTGGAAGGAAAACATAGGATAAACATTGCAGGAAATGTCTTTCTTTGAAGTAAGTGTGCGCTGTGGTTTAGTCAGTAAGAAAGAGGCATGGGACTCCTTTGCTTTAAGACAGCCGCCCAGAGAGAAATGTACTTTAGGAAGCAGGAGTGTGTTAAGCTGGGGAATGAGATACCTGAAGTGCTTTTTCTTCTCCCTGTAAGTTCTGCTCTTGCCAGGGCTGGTCTCCAGCTGCATTGCCCCACACCTGGCTTTTCAGGTGCTCACAGGGGTTATTTCTATGCTCTCATTGCATCAAGAAAGGAAAGCAGGGCAAGTGATACATTATTTTGCGACTGGTTTTATTAATGATGATCTATGTCCTCCATTAATGTGAATCATTGGCACTCTGTTGGTTTTAGTGAATTTAACTGTGGAGAATCTCATCAGTTACATCCGGATAAATGTTGTTATGGGTGCTATCAGTTGGAAACTGGGTCCCAGATGGGTGCATGGGACTCTCCCTTGGAGCCAGGGTCTAGCTGGGTGACCTCAGGGGTGCTCAGCCCACCTGGCACAAGGGAAGGTCACAAAAAAGGAGAGGAATGGGACTGGACTCCCCTGTGCTGGAGGGGCAGACAGGCGTGGCGGGGCCTGGGGCTGTGGCTGGGCGTCCCTGGTGGGACAGGGGTGTCACCAGGCTGTGGTGGACATTCCAGGCATGGCGGGGCTGGCCGTCCCGGCAGGACCTCGGGCTCGGAGGGGTTATGCTGCCTGCGTGACGTGGGAGGCCGGGTGGGGACCGAGACATCTGGTGAGAATTCCTCACGGCTGAGCTGTGCGTTGGGCTGGGATGCCGAGTAATTTAGCTGATTTCTTTTTTGGGGTTGCTGGGAGGAGCGGGGTGGGGGGCTGGATGCCACTGCCTTCCAGTAACTGTCTCTCCTCCAAAATATCACTTTTGCTTTCTTTGAAGACAAGAAAGAAATTATATTAAAAAAAAAAAACCAAAACAACAAACCAACACCAGGAATTGCACCAATGTGTTTGCCTTGACAATAACTGTACATCTGCAACAGTTTATCACTATGAGAAAATGAGTAGATAATAAAGTTTTGATGTCGGCTGTTGCATGTACAGAGGTATCACAGGCTTTGAAAATGATTTGTTATGTGAATGCCCATAGTAGCCCCGAGGTTCAAAGGGAGGTGGTTTGTTTTTTGTGCCCATTTAGTTATGAATAACACCAGCTCTAATTTCCTCCTCCCACCAGCAAGCAGAGAGTCCTGCATTGGAAGCCAAATATAGCGACAAAGATTTCTATCTCTGGCCAAAACCAAAAAATGTGTTCCCTTTTAAGAATAGCACTCTATTCTTTTCTGATGGAGATGGATAAAGAGAAAATTCAACTTTAAGGAAGCTAGTCTCTCAGAGGGAAATGCCCTGGTCTCTCTCAAATGGCCAGTGTAAAAGGTATGCACTTATTTTTTGGCATCTGTGTAGAACCCAATGAGGAGGCTTCTGTAGAACACCATCAGTAAAGCCCTTTTGGGGTGGCTGTCTGGATAAATCTTCCCTACTTGCTGGTGTGCTTTTCCTGCACTGCCCAGGCCCCTGCCTGGCTGGATGGCCTGGGAGAGAAAGGACATTGTACAAAGAAAAAGCAGAAGTGTTTGTGGTAAAGTGCCTCCTCAGGTGGTGATCTGACCTTTTCTGGATGGGAATTAATACTCCCTGAAGATGAGCATGCACGTGGGTGTCACTGCCTGTTTTTAAGCTAGGATATTCTTTTAGGAGGAGGCACACGCCTACACCCACACCCCCTTTCTCATCTTGAACTCGGATTTTTTTAACTTCTCTACACCATCTGAGGAGGGCTATTCAGCCTTTCCTTCGAAGGATTTATTCCCATTCCAGCCCACCCCCACCACCCACCCATAAGCAACTGGCATGTGTGACATGTGAGCAGAAAAAGCCCTTTCTCTAATGTAGCAGCTGTCCTTGTTTTAGAAGTGTTGCTTCATTCATTTGCAGACTGTTTGGCTGAAGGCCTTTGCTGTAAGGTGAATGCTGAAGGATTACAGAGTTAGCTCTTCCTCATTTGGAAAACTGTGACTTTTTTCTTTCCTTTTTTTTTTGAGCCTTGGACCCCTAATGCATTTTAAAAACAATGCAGGGAAGTGTCGTCCAGTAAATATATTTGCCCTGGATCTGTTTTACCAGACATGTTTCTGATGGAGTTTTAAATAAACACAAGGATGTTTGGAAATATCTTGTGTATGTAAATATGTAAAATATGCAAAACAAAGCTGACAGCTGTGGGGTGTACTCATTGCTCACGTGAGGAGACTCTATGTAATGTTTTTTTCCATCATCCCGTCTTTTTTTTAAGCATCTGTGTCTGTTCCAAGATAATCTGTGATTCCCACTGGACAGAGAGGGAGGAGGCTGGATGGGCTGGAGTGATTCCCCTGAAGTCTGCTTGAAATTCTGTGAAGAATCTCCTGGGGAATGGTGGAACCGCTTTCCACAGAGCGCCTGAGTGCAGTACACAGGAATCCCCTCTCACTGGAGGTGGGACAGTGCTGGGTCTGGCTGAACTTGGCCCTTCAGGAGGGGCAGTGGGAGAGCAGAGCTGTCCTTGGGCAGCACCGCGTACGAGCGAGCGTGACAACAGCATTAGTCATCAGCGCGCGGAGCTCAATTTCCTGAGCTGAATCTGTTGCTTAGGAGAGGACGACAGTTTTGCAACCTCAATTTAGCCTTTATTTAGCCAGGGAGAGTTGAAGCCTACATCCTCATGTCAGGCTTAGAAGGAAAAAATAAAATCACTGAAACTCTTAACGTATTATTTTTTAATTGAGCGTTTGCTTTTTAGACACCCTTCCAGAGGGTAATTCATCCTCTATGCATAGTAACTACCACTTCCAAGTTCTACAGGATATTTGGTGTGACTTAGCCACCTGTTGTTTTTACTGATTTTTTTCCCACCTCTTTCCTTGCTCTTGTTTTCCAGTCTCACTGCTTTAAGGGCAGTGTTCCAAACTGGCTGTCTGGCAGTGTGGATGTCCAGACCCATGGCGCAGCTGCTCAGTATCACACTTCTGTGTGCACACTGAGTTTCTCTTGTCCATCAGTTGGGACAGTGATGTGCAAATGTCCAAAGGTGCCGAACAAGTGCAAGCTCCTTCTGTTAGCTTGGTGGTTTCAATCACAACAAATGGAAGTGCTTGGCAGGAACAGCAGCCTGGGTGAAGGACAAAGTGGAAGTATAGCAGCTCACGAGACCTTCCGGCTCCCTCAGGAAAAGTCTCATTTACACTGTCCGGAGAAATAGCTTAAGTGCATCAGATTTGCTGCTGCTCCTCCTTGCTCCCAGGCTCTTCTTTGCCTTGCTGTCACTGACATTTCTCTGTGAACATCTTTGAGGAGATCCTTATGAGGTCTAGTACTGAACCTCATCCTCATCTGGCCTGTGTTGTAATGTCACCTTGCCTGTGTCCTCGTCACTGTGGGGAGGGACACTCTGGCAATCTGTAGCAATTTGCAATTCTTTAATGCTATATTCTTCTAGTTTACAGTGTTTACAAGTGAATTCTTGTTTCCTCAGCTCTTACCCCCCATAAAATCTTCCAGTGACTGCATATATTCCACCAGCAGTTTCACCAGGAAATGGCCAGAAATTGTTCCTAGTCTGGATGGTGCAGTAGAGTCCTTGAAATCACTGTTAAAACCCATGGCTCAAAAAATTGTTACTGCTTTGTGGTTCATGTGTGGCCAGGTATTCTTTTCTCATCTGTGATGGAGAAATAGTTGCTTTCTGCATGAAAGTAGACACCAAAAGACGAGAATACCCTACTTGTGCCAGATTTGGGTAAGCCAAACAGAGGCAGAGGCAGAAACATTCAAGAATGGAACACTGAACTTCTTTCTTTCCTCTTCCATCCAATGCCTGCACGTTGTGGTGAGACCAGCACAAGCCATGGCATTTCATTCTTCAGCCCCAGATCCCTGGGCAGGAAGGAATTTCTTTTAGTTGCTTTGTGTCTGTGATACTTTGCAGTGTGTGCTGGTCCTGTCAAACAGGCACTGGAGCCAGTTGGACAGTGCCTGACCAGCAAAACCTTGGATGTTCTTCATGAGCAAACTCATCATTCACAGTGGGCACTTGAAAAACCTCATTTGTGGTGCAGGGAATTGATAACAAACTAGGAATCATATCAGGTTTTTTATTTGGATTTGAAACATGGAGAAACTTAACATTGAAACTGAGTGGGTTCCCTAAGCTTCAGATATGTGCTTTCAGAAATTCCTTTCTAATATTTTGGGCTGTATTTCTGTGGTTCTTAACAAAGGTTCTCCCTAGTGAAGGAGAAGAGGCAGCTGCCATGCATGACAGACATTGCTGATTATTTTTCACATTGCTGTTCGCTAGTTTGCAGAAGTATGAGAAGAAGTATAGAGAACCCAGATCAACTGATAAAACCTCCAGTTCTCCTGTGCACTGTTTAATTCACTATTACAAAGACTCTTATGCAAATCTTAGACCTGAGATTTCATATTTTCTTTATATGAAATCAGTAATCATTGTAATTTCATTTCAGCTGGAATATTATTTTTCCTTTTTTTTTTCCTTTGCTGTTTGATGGGTCAGATTTAAACCATCTGCAGGCAGATGGAAAGGAAAAGTGGAATTATTGTTTTCACCAAAAAATTTTGCAGCTGTCAGGGTGTGTTTGACACAAGCCTGATGGCTGAAAACAAAGACAGGACATGTTGTCCCGGCTGGATATCAGAGAGCACAAGAACTCTTCATGGCCAACTCTTACTTGGAGAACTTGGGGCTAAATGAGGTAAACAAGGTCATTATTTAGCCATACTCAAGGGCTTTTCAGAGAGAATTATTCATTGAATTATGTACTGCTGGTTTGCTGGGCCTCAGTGAGACTCTGTTGGTTTTGGCATGAGGGGGTGGCTCTCCAACTGATAGCCACAATATGTCATATTGACAGTGCTGTGTGACTGTCACACCACATGGCAGGGGCTGCAGCCATTACTCCCAGTACCTGTCAGAACATTCTGCTTTTATAATCTGGGTTAATTTATGGCCTCATCACAAACAACTACAGCCAATGAAAAAGGGTTAGAAATGGAGCTTTTTAGGAGGGACACCAGCAGCTGTGACTCAAACCCTCCCAGCAGCGATGAGATTGTTGCTTCATGTCCAACACTAGTGGCTCTTCGGGGATACCAACGCTGCTACTGCTTTTTAAAGCAGTCCTTCCCACAAGGATTCAGTCTGTGAGAGCTGGATCCACTGCTGGGAGCTCGTGCATCTTGCTGCTGGTGCTTTTGTTGTTAGTCTTCATAAGAGTGGCCATTCTTTCTGCTTGCACCAAGCTGGGCATCTTCAAGAACTATAAATGAGTTTCCAAAGTGGTCTAAAGCTCAAATCTTCTTACATACATGTCAGTGTATTTGCATGAAGACTGCAATTCTTTGTTGTCAGTGTGAAGTTTGTGACTGCTAGGCCTTCCTGATATCTGGGTTTTTTCCTATTTAATCAGAGATTTCTGCTGGGATGGTGTATGTTGGTTTTTTTTTGGGGGTCTTTCAATATTGACATCAGAAACATGGGCTAAGACAGTTAATAAAGCTTTTGTTCTTTTCATCATGAGTTTTGAGAGTGCTGATACTACGAAGTCTTTGGGAAGTGTATTTTTCTGCTCTGAAGTGACAGCCCTGCGTCATTTCCATCTCCTGTGGTTGAGACTGTCATGTTGGTGTTTATCCATGTTGTATCTTTTTCCCCCCCAAATAATTTGACAGTGTACACCTGTAGACAGAATGTTCTTGAGCTAAGCTAAACCTAAGAGAACAGGACATTTGTGAAGTGTGAACTATTATCTATCATTAAGCTGTCTGAACCCTTGCAGTTGCCAAGAATTGAGTTGCAGTCTTGTTACTCTGTGGCTACTGGATATGTTGTACAACAACACAAATTGAAAACAGTTTTAGAAATGGTTAATCAGATACTTGTCCTCCAAAATAGCTCAGAAGACCCAGCTTCACATCCATCTTTGGATCAAGGTAAAATGGGACTGTTCTGCTGCAGTTGTCATAATTTGGCTACTGTGGGAGAAGGGGAAGGCCTGGAGTTGTTTCAGTTTTTTGGGTTTTTCCCCCCACCCATTATGGGGGCCAGGATCATAACTTCAACAGGAAACCCAAAACATCAGAGGTGTATTGGCAATATTATCACAGGGAGCCTAGAAAGGGCAGAACATAAAGAATAGAGGCTGAACCCAACTCATGTCACTCTCATTAATCTGGGAAGTACACGCCTGTTGGAGAGAGTAAAAAGATTTTGATTTAAATGCATCAAGACTCACTCTCACCAGGATTATTTCCTGTGTGCTATTCACAGCCTTAGCAGGATTGTGTGAGGGGTGCCTTGTGCTCCCTGCTCTGAACTTTGCACGGTTCTTTGCACCTGCACCAAGTGGGTGTGAAATGTCCCCACTCAGTACTGGTTATGCTCATTCATACTCACTCAACGCTGATGTTAAGGAGCCTGAAAATGGCCAAACGGCAGAAAATCATCCCCAGCATCCTGCTGACTCCTCAGGACAGATGTGCCATTGCTGTGGATCACATCCCTGTCACCTCCCACACTGAGCAGTGCGAGTGAGGTGAGGGATCTGCATCCAGCCAGCTCAGCAGGATGCTGCTGCAGGACATCTGCTTTCTACACTGCTTTCTTTCAAGGTCTGAAAAAAAAAAAGGCAAGTATTCACTTTTTCCTTTATTCCTTTGCTGCCCAGCGCTATCTTTGTAAATTATAAATAAATTAAGAAATGCTCTCAGTGAGGTGAGGCTGGCCTGGTCTCTCAGAGCCAAACATTTTCATGTGTTTTTCTGCTGTCTGTAGGTTTAAGGGATTACTTCCCATATGGGAAGCTGCAAGTGCCTTACTGTGATCTCTGAGCAGGTGCATCTGTAGCATTCCCTGTCCCTCACTGAGAAGAGCACCACAGGCTCAAGGAAGGAGAGAACCTGAAACAAATCTCAGGAAAAAAAAGTGGTTTAAGAGTGAGCAACTTGCTGAGCTCTGAAATATGTGGGACATTTTAAGGAGAAAAAAATGTGAGACCATCCAAAAGCAAATGGTAGAGAAAGTGTTGTGGGATCCAAAAGCAATTTGTGTCCGCTACAAACAGTGCTCAGCCTCTGAAAAAGACACAGCTTTACACAACCCCTTCAAAGAGCCAGGAACTGTACAGGAGTGCAACTCTGTCAGGGCTGCTTCTCAGCCGTTTGTGTTTGTCTCCATATTCGTACTCCATATTCCTACTTAGGAGTCGTGGCTCCTAAAACTCCATATGGGTACAAGAAAGCAGTTCACAGATTGTTTTTCCCCTCAGCCTGTAAACTGACTCGCTGTTGGATTGCTATGTACAAAGACAATGGGATGGGATTGCTGGACGGCAATTCTTGAGCTTTTACCTCCCCTCCCACTATTATTTTTTTTTTAAATTTTTTTTTCTTTTGGAGAATTTTTAGAGAAGATTGCATTTGAATCCAACTCTTTAAGGGGTGCAGTCTTTTATTTTGGTGGATGCACAATAATAGGTGTGCTTCTTGGAACGAGACAGCACAAAATCTTCTGCTGCTAGAGTCCTTGAGTAAAATTATAGCTCAGCTGAAGGTTAACATCATTTTGATATCAATTTTGATCTGCTTTCTCAAACTACTCCTATCTAATTGTGAGATGCATGCACATTCTGTCTACCCCTTTAGAAAACACTACAAAAAACTTAGGGCTCTAAGCTCATTATGGAGATAAGTATCTATATTTTTTTTCCTGTGGACAACATGTACCAGTTGCTTGATTATGTGTTTAGGCTATTAATAGAGACTGCACAGGCAAAAGGAAGTTTAAATGTGTCAGTGGTCAATATTATTAATTAGTTCTCACAGTGTAGTTGTACATTTAGGGCTCTGGTATGACCAGAGTCTCACTCGGTGTTAACTGCTGTATGTAAAAGCAGCTGTTTATGCTGGAAAAATTGCCTGAGTGCAGCAGAGAGCAGCTGGGAGAACAGGGAGGTCCCCCTGCTGTCAGGAGGCAGGTGAGCACAGGCAGGGATGGTGTGGTGAAACTGCACATTGCAGAGCCCTGTGAAACTAATGTCTTGCTGACAGGCAAAGATGGATAACGTTAATTACGAAGGCAGGAGATGTAAACGAAATAAGCAGATTGAAATCCTGAGAAGGGATTATTTAGAATTTACCTCTGTCAATTTTTGTGTGGATGGTTATAATTGTAACCACTAGGCACAGTCTGTGCAACAGCTTGGCTGTTACCATTTACAAGCAATTATTAATAACACTATTAAATTACAAGCTAATTTCCTCTAAGGCAGCTTATGCTTGAAGCTTCTGTGATTTAAATGTGAAACGACCCCATTATTCCTTTACTTGATTGATACTAACTGAGAGTAATTAACATACAAAAGTTAAATCCACTTTAATTAGAAAACCCTTGCTGCCACCTCTCTAATTATTATTGAAGGCAATATCATTTTTGCTGGCACAGAACTTAACATGAAGAGTAGCTGTGTAACCACAGTGAAAGGAAATGGCTTTGGGCTGAATATACCTATATAGGTTTTGTCTTTTTTTTTTTAAGGTTTAGCGATTTAAACAGTAAATCTACCCTTAAAAACTATGTACATGCTCTCCTATTTACCATCTACTTCGAGGACACCTGCATATGTATTTAGCTTTCATGGTGCACTATTACATCAGACTGCTTTTCTGCCCTTAGCAGAGGAATTAAGATTGAGCTAATTGTCCTGAGTGACACAAACCAAGTTTCATTCACAGCAGGGTAAACCTCTCCAGCTGTTTATGAACTGGATATGAGCAGCTGATCTAAAGAATTCAAGTTGGGAAGCAAGGGGAAAGCTGTTGAGCAGGAGGTGAAATGGATAATGATGCAACTTACTATGAAACTTGTCATTCAGTAAAGCTGTGTACCTTACCTGTATCTGATTTTACAGCTCTCTTTGGTTTGCTCTGGGATATTATTTTTTGAACATGATCCTTTTAACACTGCAGAATAAATCTGTGCTATCATGACCAACTCGTTGTGCCGGTAGAGGTGCACAGCATGGTCTCAGATGTGGCGTTAAAACCGAAATTTTTTACATTGGTCAAAAACCGAGTGTATGTGCAGGAAGGGAAATAGAACAGGAGAAAGAATGAAAGCTGTATGGCTTTTGAAGTGAGAAGAAAGCTTGCTTGTGGTTTAGCTTCCCTGAGCTAGACCTGCAACACCAGGAAAGGTGGTGGCTGGGAGCAGCCTGTGCACAACTCTGCTGCTGGGGAGGGCTCCCAGCAGAGCCAGGGCTGAAGGAAGGGGCAGTTCAGCCTCATGCTGCCATCAGGGCCATGGTGTGGATCACCATGTCCCCTGGCAAGTGTTCTTTGAGATGCCAGTCTGTTCTGGCAAAGGTTTTGCAGAATGTGTTCAAACCCTCCACACGCTGTCATTTCTGTCAGTGTTATTTATCGCTCTTCGTTTTTGGTTTTTTTTTTTTTCGTTCAGGAAAGATCTTATTTGAACCTCTTTTGACTGGCTGCAGCACTGTTGGAGAAGGCTGGCAGACCAGATTCCCTCTCTGATATATTTTCTGTATTGTTGTTTGGGTTTTTAAAATTTTTTCTTCTAGCTCCATTTGTGTGAAACAAGTAGAAACCGTGATTTAACTAGTTGCATGGAAATCTCTGATGTATCAGTCCATCTCCTGGAGGTTTAGTGGAAATATACAGTCCTACATGTTTGAAAAGAGACAAAGATACCCATTGCATATCTGTCTCTTTTCGAGCCTTGCATTCTGTTCATGTTGGACAGTAACCTCTTACACCAGGGCTGGGTTTGAAGCTCAGAAAAGGTTGTAGGCCATTGGGATGGTGCATGGCTCTAGGTTAATGTTTGTTAGGAGATAAGCACAGCTAAGCTGATGTGCCTGGCTGGGGTGGGGTATGACAGGCTGAGCACAGAACATTTCCCTGGGGGCACCCAGGCAGGGACAAGTGGCAACTGGTTTAGCTGCAGGATCTGAGTGGAAATAGGGCTTCCCAGGTGGCTTTATGCAAGTTTGCCTTATAGTTGTTAAGAGTTTATCTCTTTCTGTTTACACTTTTAGGTTAAAATTGTATGTATTGTGAATATCAACTTCAGAAGGTGCAGCTTCCTTTGCAATCAAGGCCTTAACAAGACCAAGGTATCTTTTGATAAAGGAAAGGGTTTTACTCTTATGCCCCACAAGTCTTTTTTTGTGAATCACTGTCAGCATGGGAGCAGGACAGAAGCTGCAGAGTGTGGGAGTTAGCAATGTTAGTTTTTGAGAGTAATTTCAGTCTGTCCAGTAAAACTGTTAATGGAAAAACTACATTAACTAATTAACGGCTTTCACAAGCTGGACTTCGGAAACCACATAGACTTTAACCTCACAGCAGAAACTGGAAATAATGTTACAGTGTAGGAACACATCCTGATAAGCTTTGAGATTCTTGCAGAGCTTTCTGAATGCCTGTTGCAATGTTTGAAATAATAGGGAATACATATTAGAGCAGTTTCAAGGACGTATTCTCCAAATGCCTATTATGTGCAATGGTAAGAAAATAGTGAGTCATTAAAAATTAATACTGTTTTAAACTTCTGTGACTTCTCTCAAGAAATGTCCTCCACTGCTATAATTGCGGATATAAATACAAAAAAATTTGGTGACCAAAGGTATGCCATGAAGAGAAATGGAGCAACTGAGCATTTGTTCCACGCTAATAACTGATGGGCCAATGAGACAATCTAATTGATGGAACTTTTATAGCATATTCTAAATTGTAGCAGGTATTCAAGATGACATTCTCATCTCTTGTATACATTCTCTCTTTTAATACAAATATTGAAAGCACTGAAAACAACCCTGTACACCTTCAAGAGGCTATTACTTTTGATTTTCATTACAAGGCATTCAAAAATGTGTGGGCTTTATCATATCTAGACAAATTGGAAAAGGAAGTTCTGTGGAAAATGGGAACTTTAAAGACCTGAAGAAAATATTAGTAGAAAAATTCTTATTTGAATTACTCAATTTGATTGCTCAATAGTCAATTTGATTACTCCCTACACATTTTTTCACATATATTTGATTGTAAACTGTAAGTGTATTTTTCTTTTACAAATTCACAGATTTTTAGCTCATCATCTAAACTTGGGGCAACTTTACAGCTTATATAAGTGATTGTGTTTAGGCACAAGTCCTTGGCTGAATCAGGATCTTTGCTCTTAAGTAATGTAGGATTAAGCCACTGAACAACCAATCAACCCCCCAACCAAAAAAGAGGAACCTCTCTTATCAAGAGCTGTGTTTGTAAATGCTAAATTAAAAGGAGTCTTTTGGCTATGAGGCCAAAATTAACTTGTATGCCATGTATGTTCATAGATAAGTGGTTCTTGCTAGAACCATCTCACTTTGAAATGACAGACAATACCAGCAAAACCCTTCCTCCAGCTGAGGCTCTCATTGTGCAGCTGTCATTGAGCAGAGCTCCTGGGTACAAATAACCTCAATGCAGGGATTTAAAAATAAAAAATGCCTGTTCAATCTTGGCTTTCTTTGAACTTCCTAAGCAAGTCTTCTCTGTGGAAAAACATTCTGTGTCATTTCAAAACAGAAAATTGAATTGCCAAGTACTGTGGAATAGACTCAGACAAGCACCAAAACCAAGATCTGAAAATGTTTGAAAAGCTTTATTTGCCTTCACTTAAATGAGTTTTGAATTCACATATTATTATGCTTGTACATTGGAAATGTAATTTTATTTTAAAATGTCAACAACAGAGTGGTGGAAAAGACAAGATATGGAAGCTGCAGAGCAGCAGTAAAAAGAAATGCAGCAGAGGAAAAAAAGCCCTTTTCATTGCAGAGAAAGTAATTTAGGCCAAATACAACTGCACAGGAGTGAGGGAAAATTAACCTCTGTGCAGCTGGATTAAACCTTGTGCTGGGATAACTGACTTCCTTAGAGGACCATATTCTACATCTTGTTCTGCCTGTGTCCTGGTTTAGGGACACTCAGACTTTCCATTGCTTTTCCTTCTCCCCCCTTCAATCTCAGATCCAGTTTTAAAGGTGCAAAACTTATTTCTAGGCTAAAAAGACAAATGGGGATACAATCTACAATGACAAAGTCATCCCAGGGCAGCGTGTTAAGCTTTTTCTTGCTGCCTTATATAACACTGGTAGTGCTCAGCATTACTGTATATGTTGTATAGTGTATATACCATATTTAACATAAGGTTTCTTTCCCTTAAGCATGAGAGGTGTCACTGAGTCTGAGAGAAAAGAAATCTTAATTAGTGGTTGGAGGTTGGATAAGTGCATTGTAAACCTGTTCTCTGAATGCTGTGGGACATGGATAATTTTGTTCAAATTTACACAGAATCACTGACTAAAGCCCCTCAGACTGATCATGAACTTCTGGAAATCAGAATATTCTTTGTTCATCATCAGAAACTCACTTTTAGGTTCATGACAGGTTTTGCATGTTTATAGAAACCAGTGGATGTAATTGAAAAAAAACAGAAGTGTTGACTGACAAAAAGATCTTTAATTTTGTTTATATATCATGAACATGACCTAAATAAAGCTGCTGTAGCTAAAGGAGGCTAGATTTATTGTGGGGAAAAAAAAAAAAAGTACTTTTATAACAAAGATAAGCCTATATCCCATTGCTGAGAAGTCATTAGTTTTTATAAGTTCCTTCCTTTTTCCAGGTTCTAATTGGTGGCCTGTTGGGAGCCCTGAGTGAAGAGCTGTCAAAGCAACCCTCTTTTTTCCTTTTTTTTTTTTTTTTTTTGTCACATTCCACTATAATTAGAGAGATGATTATAGTAACAAACACAGTACCAGCTGTTTGAAGCTTAATACTATTTAAGTATTACCATGCCTTTATTATAAAGGTACCAAAACATATGGAAATCATAAAACATTTCTCTCTCTTGTCTCTGTTAAACGAAAGTTTTGTGCTCAGATGCTAAGCCTGTGTTTGAAAAAAGAGGGGGGTTAGAGAGAATACTTCTGCAATACCCTGTAATAACTCCAACTCATCTGTACTATTCATGCAACTCCAATTCCCCTTTCTACTCCGTCTCTGTCCTGACATTATTTCTCTGGACACAGAAGAGTGACAATAATATAGAAACAGGTTGGTGCATTCTGACAGCTTCAGAATCAATTAATGACCATAAAAAGACCAATAAAACTAATAAAAATATTTTGAATGCTCCTTTCATTGAAGAACTCCTCAAGGCAGCAGATGTATCCTTTCTAGATGGGGCTGCATGGCTGCTTGGGCAGCTACTGGAACTAATTTCTCTCCCAGGATTCAAATTTTTTATACTAGAAGTTTTTTTCAGACAGATACTTATTTTTTTGCACTTATCCTGTATGTTTTAGAAGAAAGCTCATATAAAGAAAAGAAAGGGCCATACACCAGTAAGTAATTTAAAGATATATAGAAAAAATTACAGCCAAACTTGCCTATTGCAATATCACTCAGAAATCTGCAGAGCTATTCCAGGGATTAAAGTAACCACAGAGCTTGCATTCTTAGTTATACAGTGCTAGCTTTCTGCCAAAGTACTTTAAGACTTTGGCATCTTTTGCTTTCATGTAATGGGGTATCGGGTCCTACAGCTTTATCCCCTCCACTCAGAGCTCTGCTCAGCGAAATCCCTGGGCTTTGCTCTCCGTGTTTATGATGGGAGGGAAGAATGTGTGGCGGAAGGCTCGAGGGATGAGCAAAGCCGGGGTAGGAACTGGCGTGGTCCTGCAGGGTGGAATCAGGCTCTGTGTCGGACACTGGGACACCATGGTGTCTCTCAGTGGTGGAACAGAGGGATGTACTCAGGTGTGAATCCCACTATTCCCATCTTCCACAACAATTCATTTTCTGCTGCATCCGAAGACTGTGGGTGGTTTATCCTCTTTTAAACACCACCTATGTCCATATGCTCACATTCCCGAGGCAGGAAAATGTCACTGCACTTGGAGCCAAATGTTGTCAGCAGAGGTTTTGTGGTGCAGGTTTGGCTGGACCTTTAGGAAAGCTGCCTTCCCCCAGCCTTGGGTGACAGCACAGGCTGCCTGGCTGGGAATGTGCAGCAGGAGCAGCTGCTCCTTGTCAGCTGAGAGTCCTGCAGGGTCCCCAAAACAGTTTTGCTTTTGCTTGAACTGGAGATCCAAATCTCCTGGAATGATCTCTGTTTTTATTTCTATTAGAATATTGGGAGGCTAAGTCTGGTTTCTTTTTAAATATAGACAGAAAATAAGCATAAAATCTGCTGCTGCTCCAGTGAAATGCAGAAATTAGAGCCTGCTTGTTCTCAGAGGTACCTGAATGTGGATGGTATGAGGAGGACTGCTCCTGTAAACTGTAATTAAGCCTGATTGTATCAACAACTGCTTTATAAACATTAGCTAGGAAGATGAAAGGAAAGAGAAATTCAAGAGAGCAGGAAAACGTTTTGTTTTATTTTGGGGGAAAAGAAGTTTATCATGTATCAGTGTTTTCAACAGAGCATTATAAATGGATATTGGCTGTGAAAAACTGAAGTGGGTTTTTCTTTTCTTTTTTCTCTCTCCTCACCTCCTTATTACTTTAAGTTTTGAAAATTAATCCTTTTCAAGAAGCTAGTGATTTTTCTTTTTTTCTTTTTTTTTTTTGATGTAGTTTTAGTAGACAACTGAGCTATTTCACACTTGGGGAGCCAAATATTGTCTTCTATTGCACATGTTCCAGCATAAATTTGGGGCTCAGATGTTTCAACAAGAGTACTGCAGGCACAGAGTGTAGAAAATTACACTGGAGCTTGTATCTCTAGGGAGATAATACTTTCCAGGATGGGAAATCATTTCACCTTCAGTAACTTGTTTTGGAGAAATAAATCTGTTTAAAACATCCAACAGATTTAGAGAACAGAAGATGTTATTTCATTGCTTAATGGAAGGCTGGGCTGAAGGGAACTTTAAAGCCATCCTCTTCAAAGGCAAACTAAGCCTCTGGCAAAAATCAGAGGAGCTAAAAATGTGCTACAGTTATTGTTGAGGGTCATCACTGACTCAGTGACACTCCTTTGCTCTGGCCTGGCCCTCCTTTGCTCCCAGGATGTGTCCTAAGCACCATTTCAGGATGAGAATTCCAACTCTTGCTCCACAGAGACAGAAATGAGGGGAGGCAGGGAGCTGAATGTGGCCAGAGCTGGGGCAATACAGTCTCTCCCGATACAGGAGATTTGGAAAGATTATGTCTTTATGGATAATAAATTTATGAATTTATTTATTTTTGTATACATATTCTTGGATTTAACTGTGAGCTAAGTGCCTTTAACTTCTAGTTTGGCCCAAAGCAGCCTCTTTCATGGTGGTAATGCAGAGACACCTTTCAGAGAAATTCTGTCACTTTGTGCTGAGCAGTTGCTCATGCTTAGCCCAAAGCAAGCAAGGGCATGCTCTGGAGGTGCTGGGAAGGACTCTGAGGTGACCCTTGTTTTCTCTGCATAAACTGACTCCCACAAGACAGCAATCAGCAATGTATGAATAGATGGATCCCAGCGTAAAACTTTATCTGGATAATGGTGCCTTTGCCAGCTTGGAGTTTTTCTCATTTTTTAAATTATTTTTTGCCTTTTTTTTTCCCCTGAAGCTTTTCTGCTAGGAATAAGATGGTCTCCTACTGGGATGATTAAAACCAGTTGGCTGCCTCTGAAGTGGGCACACAATACAGTGTAGCACAAGACATGAGGTGCTCTGAGAAAGTTTTTGCTCATCTATCTGCTCTACTATTCCACCAATTAAAAAGCAAACAAACAAAAAAGAACTGCAGCTCCGCCTCCTCATCCATGTTTACCTAGAGAAAGTCATGCTGAATATTGAAACTCTTGAATATTTTTAGACATCAGTCTTTAAGCTGAGCTGTGGTCATTTTGGTTTGGCTTCTTTTGATTGTACTAAAAGCTTTTTTTTTTTTTTGCTATTAAGGCTTAAAAATCTAAAGCAAAACACAGAGATTGCTCAGAGAGGATGGATTTTGGTCGAAGTAAACTAGAATGGTGACTGTATCAGAGAAGTACAAGATTTGATATTTATTTATTTCCTTTAGAAAATTTTATTGTTTTGAGGATATGCAAGTGCAGTACTAACAAATCCATGATGGACTGTAATTGGAGTAATATCTGCCTATTAAAAATAAGTAGACTGTATATTCTCTTCTTCTAGAGCTGCATTCTGGCACCTTTAATATGAAATGGAGTGAAAATCACAGCCAGCTATTCAATCCTAGGAATGCAAGGAGGTGAGGTGCCAAAACAGAAGTTAAGGCCACATGATTTGTGCAAATGCTTTAATTAATTTGTCCAATGACTCCTTGTGAGGAACCTTACAAAATGTGACCTGTCTGTATGAGGAGGATCAGCCAAGTGGCTGGTGGCACACCTGACTCTCAGAGGCAACATATTATTTCCAGTTTGGTGCATGATACAAAAATTATTGATGATTGCTTGAGCACCCAGCTGCATTTGATGATATAGATTATCTTATGGAAGATACCTGGAAATGTAATAGTATCCGGGCCACTTTCATAGCAGAAATTGCTAATACCAGTATGAATTGCTCAGCCTTTCTCTTACTGAAAGACACAGGCTTTCATGTCTGGGTGATGAACCACAGAGACCAAGTTTAGATCTTAAATATGACCCTAAGGGATTTAAAAAAACCCTCTCTGGGGGTTGATCACAATGTAGTCAGGGCACTGGGGGACCCAGGGCATTAGAAGCCCCACAGACTGACTTTAGTGGGGTCAGGTCAAAGTTCAAGTGAGTTTTGGCCTGCATTGAACTCTGTGCTATTCAAATATCTGTACCTGAGATAATCTGGCTGTGTTCTGAACCAACACAACCTGCAGCCACACCTGTTTATTGGTTGGTTTGAGAGTAAAACTTGACCTTTTAATTTTGCTTGGAATGGACTCTGGTCAGAATACAGAGAGGTTTTCTCCTCTCACTGTCTCTGAATGCTGTTAAAATGCATAATGTTGTGCATAATATGTTTTGAGCATGATGGTAAAATTTAGTACGAGGCCATTGTCAGACATCTGAAGAGAGACAGCAGCGTAACTCTTCCATTTCAAAGGTATCTGGAATTTTCTGCAGATTAGCTTTGGTCCAAAACTCTCTGTTTCAAAGATTAGTATGGTTTCTTCTCTGTGCTTCATAGCATGACACTGGCTCATAACACAATATATTTTAACCATGAGGGGAAAGAAAAAGACCACTTTTGCTAAGCCACAAGCATTTTGTACAGAGATATGTTTTGATTCAGCTTCCTTCATCCATCCCAGACTATAATTTGCTTTGCTGCAAGCTCTGTAGGGCTATGCACAACATATGTATATTTTTTGATAGTTATTTCAAAACAATCTTTAAAGCTTATAGGAGGCAACTTTGAATTTTAGTGGGGAAGAGAAAAGGAGACAGGGATTTGAAAATAATCATGGTATATGCCCAGTTAATGCTTTTGTTCAGAACATTAGAGATGGCTCTAAAGACCCATATGGACTTGGGCTAGGTCACTTTTTCACAGAATGCTTGACATTGGAAAGGACCCCTAAATGTCACCTTGTTCAACCTTCCTGCTCAAACAGCATCACCTGGACTTGACTGCTCAGGACTCTGTCCAGACAACATTTCAATTTCTCTCCAACCTCTCTGAGTTTCTCAGATCAGAAGGCAACTGACCAATGTTTGGTGTTTTTTTTAATTTTAAAATGTGTCCTTCTGTTAGGCACTCAAGCACTTCCTTACTTTTAAGGAATCTGTCAGAGATGCCCATTGTGAGGCACACAGGCCATATCCAGAAGTAGCATCAGCAGTTCAAGTCTATGTGAAATATTTTGGCTGCTTGCCAGTTTTAGGGTTTTTTTTGCTCACATATTTAATAGCTGCTTTGTTTTGGGGGGGAGTGGGGGTTGGTTTTTTTGTTTGTTTT
>VXBQ01015438.1:569252-627143 GCA_013400175.1 Phainopepla nitens
TTTTTTTTTTTTTTGTTTGTTTTTTTTTTGTTTTTTTAATGTCCTGGCTTTCTGGATTAGCAGAGAGACCTTGCAAATGGGAGCTGAAGAACTCCATGTGCATGCTCACGGGTGATAGGCACAAATTAAGAGGAGTGTGGGAAAGAAGGCCCCTGATGAACAGCTGCTGTGCCATGTGCATGACTGGGTTGGGAAGAGGGAAGGCAGGTGGTTGTCTGATCAATAAATGTTGTTCTGGCCAGAGCCATCTTGTGGATGCAGTTATGGATTATGTCCCTTTCACATAATGTGAATTTATGCCTTTATCCCCATAGGAGGCTCGGACTGCAGTGAATTATACTTGCATAGCTACAGTGTGGTTCAAATTATGTGAGTAGGCAAGACTTATTTCCAGTTTTTAATGAAACAATAGGGACAGATTCAAACCCTGTCAAAATTAATGACAGGAATCCTGTGGGCTCCTTTCGATTTATTCAAGAGCCACCTAAGAGGGCACTTCACCCTCTAGAAAGAATTTTAAATATAATTTTCTATGACTTGTGGGCTTATTTTCCCTCCCAGGCCAGTGGAGAGGACCCCTATTATTACTTTTGGGAGGTGGTTCAAATGCTAGCATTGGATGTGAATTCTTTGAGAATGTAATTAGGAAATACATCACTTCAGCATTTTTTATTGTAAACATACATCACTGTAATACAGCACTGTTATGAAATAAATACCCAATATTCTGGAAATATGGAACAATCCCATTTGTTTTAAGAACAGAAGGCAGGCAACTTTTCTTCGGGATCACAAAAATATGCTGAAAACATGCTTTGCATTAAATTCTAGAGTCAGTGGGTCTAGGCCCACGGACGTGTGGCTGAGGGTGTAGTTGTTGGATGTGTAGCCTGTGGAAATGGCAGCAATTCTGGGAGGCTGATTAAGGAAGGCAGGCACCATGAGAAGTAAAACCTTACTTTTCCCTCACAATCTGGTAGATTTTTTTAAAAGACATCTGTACAATTCGCCTGTGTGCAGTGTTTTGTACTGCCTGTATTGCTGTGTCCCAGAGGACATGAGTATCGGATAATGCTGCTGGTGCATTATTTGCTCTCCATAATCTGGTTTGCTGTTTCAAGCCCTTCCAGTGCAAAATAAATCACTGTCCAAGTCAGAAATCAATAAATAGCTTTTTGCATAAAGGTTTAATTATCTGACACCTTTTGTGAGTTAGAAGTTTAAACTATTTGCCTGACCCAAGGCACAGACTACTTGAATCTGAGTATTTGTAGCAGATTTACTTGACCTAGTGTTTCCTCTTTTGCTATTTGTCAGCTTAGATTTTCTGCTTTTTCCTTATTTCAGTGCTGGTTACCAATGTAGCAATTGTTTTTGGGCAGTGGGTCCTATGAATACAGTTCTGCCTTATGCCAGCACAGCTGGTGGCTGACCCTCTCCTAGAAAATGGTCATTTGTCAAAATAAAAGCATTTAGCAGAGATAAGTTTCAGACCTTGCTGGGGGTGGATGGGTTGTATTATCTTTCTTTACTAAAATACTTTATTTGTTTGCCCAAAATACATATCCACAAATTCTTCTTTTGTCTGTCCTTTGTTAGCTTGTCTCTAATTGAAAAAGTAGTCAAAATTTAGCAAAAGTGGACCTTGTTTGAACCAAATGGATATTTAATTTGAGGCCAGACTAATTATTTTAAGGATTTCCTTTTTATGAAAAATTGGATTGAAAAACACTAATGGCCAGTGTTAAAGTGGTTGAGCTGACATGCATGACAGCCTGTAGGTGCTTTTCCCTGAAAGCCATTTGTCTGGTGCCATGGTGATTTACTGAGGCAACAGCCTGGCTGGGATCCTGCAGAACCCAACAAATGGTGCCCTCCACATGCAGGTGCTGCCATGACTATGGATGGCTCCAGAAGCTTTGGGAAAGAGCACTCAAAAGAGGTCCTCCTGTCCACCCTGGAACACAGGTGAACTCAAGGATGAGCATGATCCTGGAGAAGGGTTTGATTCAGGCTGTCCAACAAAAACTGCTGTATCATCTTGCCTGGTGGAGAAGGCTGTGCTGAGAAGTTGTGAGACCCAGCTACAAAAACCATGTGATGCCCTGTGGTAAAGCTACAGCCAGGACACAATTTTCTGTTGAGAAATTGCAGATTGTGGCAAAACCCAGAGCGATCCTGTGCTGTGGCCTCAGTTCCTGCATGATGTCTGAGCACCAGCATTTCTGGTTTGATTCTGGGTCTGCCTGCAGGCTGTGTTTTGCCGGCACAGCTCTTCTTAAGGAGTAGGATGAGGCTCAAAAATGAGCAAAGAAGGCTGATTTAATGTAGAGACACAGTCTACTGGGGATGGGCACACATGGTGGTAGTGGCCTATGGCCAGGAAAAGGGTTTAAACATAACCACAGTCTTTCCCATGCAATTTAAAATTCCAGTTGAAGTGAGGGTTAACACTAAGAGTGTTAGGAACTCACAGGCCCTTGTGCCACCCTGGGAATCAGAACCAAGCTCAGCAGCCTTCTCCTCCTCCTGCCTCCTCACTGTGCAAACATAGGAGGAACACAGGGAATTGAAGCA
Source organism: Phainopepla nitens (assembly GCA_013400175.1). NCBI lineage: Eukaryota > Metazoa > Chordata > Aves > Passeriformes > Bombycillidae > Phainopepla > Phainopepla nitens. The sequence goes on from VXBQ01015438.1 coordinate 571,830, forward strand.
ACAACTGAATGTCCTAAGTGTTTCCTCCTCTGAGGGGTCATGTGTTGAGGAAGGGTGCCACACTGAGATTTCCAGAGAGCAATATGGAGAAAAACACATAAAAAATGCCCCTCTGAAGTGACAGATCAGAACTGAGCTGTACTATAAAGCAACTGCACAGGCACCTTTAAATGGTGTTTGATTATAGCAGGAGTGGTTTATTTTTACATCAGTCAGCCCCTCTCTTGTTCTGTCTATGTGCCTTCTCATTAGCTTGGTTTTTATGGGGAAAAAACCAACAATTAGTGCATAGTTGATTCTTTCTAATTAATTTTGGATATAGTTTTCATATTGATTTTATCAGTTGACAATTTTAAGTGTAGTTTAAGTGTAGGCTTGGAGCCCTTGCTTTTTGTTATTATTTTCATAGCAAATGAATTTATTAAAGCAGTCAGTTGGGAATGGGATATTCATCTTTCAAATTTACAAACAAAAATTCTTGGGATCCCAAGGAAGTTCTTTCCTGGCATGTGTGGTTAATGTGCATTCTTTTCTTGCCAAGGCCTGTGCTTTAGGGTGGGAGAAAAACCTATGTTAAGACTACATATTATTTTTTTATTTCACACATGTTATACAGTCATACATGTGCCTTTACTGCATATAGCATTGACAGCTTTGTCAGGCAAGTCTGACTTTCTTTAGTGGTTCCTTTGTGCTCTTAAATCTCAGAAAGTGGGTATGCAACAAATTAAACACTGGAGTCCTAGGTTCCTGCTGCCACCCTGTTATGGACTTGAAATTCCTCAGAACAATTACTTGGTGTTTAACAAAAAAAAAATGTAATTCAGCCTGACAGCCAAGCACCTGTAGTCAAAAATCCTATTCTGTGCAATGTCTTGTCTTTACTGTGGAAGCATCTGAGTACTCTCTCCAGGTACAAATGAACCAGATGACCTACCTCTGTTAGTCAATTTAAAGTCAATACAGTGGATAAAGTTCTGTTACCATCTCTTTCCTTAGAAAACTTGCTGAGGTATTTGCTTACCTGATTGCTTGTTTTTTAAGATCTGACTGTGTGTCTGTACAGACCCCACCAAAGTGTCAGTGCTTTAGGGTTGTCAGCATGGATTCAGCTGCCACTGAATTGCATGAAATTCTGTCCTGAACCTGGCAAAGATGAAGCACCTCTAATCAAGTGCTATCAGTGCCAAATAGAGCTTCTGATAGCCAATTAGAACACAGTGAAAAACTTGACTGCATAGATGGACCCAGGCCTAACCTTGAAGGCTGTCATGGAAGGGAAGACTTAAACTTCAGGATTCTTGGAGAAGCAACTGGAGACAATCTCAGGTTTTGCAGTTTGTTTTGAAGTTACTTATTTCTCATTCTGTTAAACTCCATATCTATAATTTTGTGTGGAAAGACAAGAACTGGTGTAATTGGAGTCAGATCATTGCTGGTGAGGAGCTGATGGACTCTCTGACGTACCACGGTCTCACAGGCAGTGCAGTCTGTCAGACAGGAATGCAGGTCCTGAACTTGTGGTCTGTCCTTCAGGGTCTCTTGGTGCACACCCTCAACCACTGGATACAGCTCTGCAGCAACTGCTTCCCAGAAAGGATATTTTCTTTCTCTTGCAAATGCAACTCTTTCTGTTTGGGTTTGATTCTGGCCAATCTTTTCTGTTCTGTTTGGTGATCTCAACCTGGCACCTTTGGGTAATGGGGATTAAACTCTGAGCCAAGTTACTGCAGAATTCCAGTAACATGCTTGAATCACTGTTCTTCTCCCAGTTCCTGTGAAACAGAGCAGTAATGTAATTAAGGAAACCAAGAAGGGCTTGAGATCTCATTCCATGGCTTTTGTGAGCCTGAACCAGAGTAAACTGAACACTCAATGATCTCCTCCTCCTGCTGAGGGAGCATCATTGCCCGTGCAATGCTCAGCCATCCTCTGTGGTGCAGGTGTTCTGTAGGGATACCACAGCAGCCCTTCATTGCTCTGTTGACTTCCCAAATTCTAGTATAAATTTGGATTTCAATCCTGCTACTGCAGGGATTAACCGAGTCCTAGGAGCCAGTCTTGCCACCTTCACTCATGTTAACTCATGTTTTGTAATATATGGGAACTAGTCAGGATGAGGAAATTCAATAGAAACAGTTCTAGCTGCTTATTCACAGAAAATTACGTAGGAGATTTGGCTTTAGGCATGCCCTGTATCCTGGAAATGTGAAGAAAATACTTGCTTTCCTTTAAATGAAAAGCATGTTTATCAATTACCACAGTTTAAAGTGAGTCATTAACTTTCCCTGGGCTCACAGAGGACAGCTGCTTGTTTTAGACTGATTTGATGGGAATTCTGAAAATTGTAGCTGCAGAGCAGGAAGCAAAAGGCAGGAGGTGGTTTTGCCTTTACTGGGTCAGCTCCTTGTTGCTGGTTTTATGTTGATATCCTTGAGTGACATTGCTTGTTATTCAGGAATGTGTAAAATATTATAAAATACAGTAAAATATTCATATTTCAATGATAATTCTTCCCTTGTAAGTGCTGAGATTTCTGGGCTGAAGCACCTGGTGCAATTCACAAGACTTGTTTAATAGAGCCATCTTTTTTTTCTTATTTTTTTTTTTTTTACTAGCAGCCAGTCCTTGGTAGGTTCATCAAAGAATTACTTCCCTTTTCCTCCCTGATTCACTGTCACCACACAGGCAGAAAGATGGTTCAGGGGACTGATAGTGCCATCTTGAATAAATTAGCAATCTTTCCCTAGCCTGTAAGTTGAGACCACGCTGGCATTAGTTACAAAAAATGGCTTTGTCTAGATCTAAAGTTTGATGCTTTTTGACAAACCAGGCATCTGTCTGAAAGAACTGCAGAATTTTTCTGTGCATCAGCTTCATTGCATAAATAAAAAAGACTTCTGCAATCATTCTTTGTTGTTTTGTTTTGTTTTGTTTTATTTATGGTTTTTGTTGTTTTGGTTTAGTTTTTTGGGTCGTTTTTTTTGTTTTGTTTTTGTTTTTTTCTAATGAGCTAGGATTAATTAAATTAAATACTTTAGGGGAAATATTTATTAATTTTGGAAAGAGTGTCTGGTTATCCTCAGGATCTACTATTCACTTGCATTTTGGTAAGAGATTCTTTCACAGCTCCATTGATATAGTATTCACTAAAAAGGGTGATTCTGAGTTTGAGGCTAGTAAAGCTCATTAGACCAATTCAAGAGAAGAATGGGTTTTTCTGGAAATGATTCATATTATTTCAGCCCAAAAATCTAACAAATTAATATAGGATTTACAAGGTCTTATGAAATTTAGGGTTTTTCAGGGAAGAAAGGCTTACTTTATGGCATTATAAAGTAAAGAGTTTACTGTCACTTTAATATTTTGTAAAAGTAACCTCAAGATTTACAGCAGACTGAAAGTTAAATATTGTCTTTGTTTATAAAATACAGATAAATATGTATATACAAAGGAAATGGAGAAATTGATGTTTAAGGTTTTTTAATCAATGAATGCATGTTTAAAGATTCATGTGGGATGGGTATACATTGTGTGCATATGTATTTTGATACATATTTAAAAAATATATTATTCCCAAAAGCATTTTTGAGTCATGCTGATATACTACCAACTTATTTTCTGACTTCAGGATTAGTTATGATTGCTGAGAGTTGCAGAAGCACGAAGTTATGGACAGATAAAAATATTATGAGGAATTCATAGCTCTATAATGCCCACAAATTACAAATACAGGAAGCTGAGAGTGAGACCAGTAGTGTAATATGTAGTATTACTGTATACAAAGACCTTTCAATAATCTGATTTGCCATAATTTGATCTATTGTTTTTTGACAAATGGGAACCCTGTAGTTTTTATTCACCCGAACTTTACACAGACATTTCTTTGTCTGTCTTTTAATGAATTTCACCTCTAGAATATTTTAAGACAAACTTAAACATTCCCATATCTAAGTTGCTCTCAGTTCAGAAGAATTATCAACATATATTCAGTCAATGTAAGCACTCTAGGAAATTTTGGTTAGGCGTCCTCACAGGGTTTGAGAATTTTTACTTTTTTCTTCAAACAGTAAGCCAACCCCATGCAGTGATGGTCTTGGATGACTTTTTCAGTAGACAAGCGTTCTTCTGAGTGCAAGAGCTCCTTCAGCACAGCTCTTTACCTTCTTGCCAGACCTGGACACTAGCAGTTGAATTCCCCAGGAGTGCAGTGCAGTGAATGGTTCTAGGAATAGAGATTATTGATTTGTTTTTGGGTTTGTCCATACAATGGAAGTATTTTGCAGAACCCAGAAATTATTCCCTCACCCCTAATCTACAGAGATTTATTCTTCACCTGTCCTTTATGCTTATTTCCTCTTGAATCACCTACTTTAAAAAGTGCTGTAGGTTCACTGAAACTTTTTTGGTTAAAATTATTCAAACCAGAAGACAAATAGGAAAATAAGAATGTGGAGTGGCTTCTTTTGTGCTTATGAGGATCAGGGACTCGCATATATGGATGCCTGACCGACTCAGAATAGGTCATTTCATGTTACCAGATGTGTTAAAATAACAATCTCAAAGATGTTTATTTAACAATCAAAGTTAGTTCATTATTTTGGGTTTACTTTAGTAAGTCTTTAAGTAGTCTTTACTTTTAGTAGGCCTTTAAGCAAGCCAGGCTGCTTATTTTGACTAAAGTATCCAACTTTCACCTCTCCTTGTGAGAGAATGGAGGGCAATCGTGCTGCAGCAATGCCAAGCAAGGTCACAATATGCTTTCTGAAGGACTTTGTTATTTAGAATATTTGGGAATTGGGTCTGAGCCAATGTTTAGTTTTGCTTTTAAAGTGCCTGTCCTCAAACACCAGATACTTATACAGACGATTATAAATACAGGAAAAATATAAATAATGGCAAAGCCTTTCAGATTATGCCAGATACCCAAATGTAAGTAATCGGCAAGAAGAAAAATCTCTTCTAGCAATTTTATGATTTACCTTGTTTCCCCACAGTTTTCCTCTTAGCAAGAGTTTTAGCAGGTGAAGTTGCTTTGCAGAGTTCCTTGAAAGTTTATGGATTTTGATGAGGACATGAGATGGCTGAGGAGGGGATGAGTGACCCTGAACGGAAACATCATCCCTACCATTGTCCTCTCTGCATCAAGGACCCCAATATCATTGGTAGTCCTACCTGTTTGGACTGTAGCAGTATCTCCAAGATAATTTCACAGGCTGCTAAGTTTCAGACCACAGCAAAACTGTCAAATCACATGTTCAGAGTATGATTTCACCCCCTAGAGTTCCTTCCTGAGTCACCCCTGCCTTCCTGCCTGTTTGGGAGAGGAGAGAGCTGTGACTTGAAGCATCTGTACTGGGAGCTTTAACTCTTGCTGCTGTCACAGGGAAGAGCCAGTGCTCAGGTAACACAACCAGAAAATGCAACAGCTTCAGTGTGAAGCACCAACACCAGCGTGAGCTACCAGATTGAATCCATGTGAAATATGTCCTTCAGCACTAGCTTTTCCTCCTGGTTTCTATGGAGATGGATGATCTATAGTCTTATTTTTAACATCAATTCTTCTGAAGAGGGGAGAACACAAACAAAAATGCACAATGTCGACCACTAAATTTTTTTAGTTAATTAAAAAGATATGTCCTGTTCTTGAGACACGCTCGAGAGATCACACTGGTGATAAGCAAATTCTGGCAATGGTTGGTTTCTTAGTTCTGAATGTGCAGCAAAGGGCTAACTCTGTGTGTCTTTCCTTTAATGAAATAGTCACAAATTGTGTTTAGCTCCACTGAAGTCAATGGCATTGCCCAAAATGGACTGGACAAACTCCACTGCCATCAGAGCAGTTGGGTTTTGCCCAAACTGCAACTCAAGGGATTTCTCACAGTGAACCTGAGGATGAAAACAAACGCCTCCCTAGTGTGTCTTACACTTCAAGCAAACCTCTTTGGGGTGGATAAGATGTGATTGGGCTGTGTAAGCCATCTCAAGTGTAGAAGCACTGAAATGAAAAAAATATCATAATGACTTCTTAAGCAGTGGACTTGCCACATATTACTAATGCACGTGTTGTCACTATTCAGTAGTAAGGTGCAGCAAAAATATACTTTAATTGCCAGCTAAAGGAAGTTGTGCTTTAAAGTCTTTTCTTTCTGGGTTTCTTGTCCTTTCTGAACCAGGAAAGTCATGAAGGGTTTTAATAATTTTGAACACCAATGTGTGCATAGTACAAGTTTTCTCATACAATTACTACTAAGTAATAGTGTCTTAGAGTCTTAGTATTTCATGTCACTTGTGACAATAAAATGTGTTTATAAAGGTCAGAGACTTTAGGATATAGGTCATTGAATTGTCTGTCTGACAAACTTTAGAAGCTTTGTTAACACTGGCAGTTTTCTGATGAGTGTCCCTGGTCATGGAATACAAGAATTAGATATGCAAAATATGGATTGATATGCTGAATTCAGGTAGAAATCTTATGAAAAATAAATCCTTTAAATTTCCTTTTTTTTTTTCTAATTATCTAAAATACTAATGCAAACTTGGGACGAAATGTGCATTTAATTTTTGCCTGTGTTTCTCCAAATGACAAACTAGGCAGCATAACTTGTGAAGTCTGCAGGAAAGCAAAGGCTCTGCAACCTTCTTACCTGCTACTTCAGCCTCACCTGTAGCAATGTGGCATGTTCATGCCCACAAAATTGGCAGGGAAATTGTCTATATTTACAATTCTGTAATGTTGACTTAAGAATTTTCACTGATTTTTTAGGGGTTTTTTTGGTAGTTGTTAATTCTGTGCATGAATGTGTGTGACTGTTTCTTGAATTTGAGGAAGGAGATCAAAATGAGAAAAGGCAAAGGTGTTTTTAACTGCAGCAGGAAGATTGTTGGTGGGGGAGGAACTCCTCGTTCTCCTAGAACATGGATAGAAAGATTTGCTTTACCAGCCAGTGAGACTATTTGTCTGTTGTGCCCCAGTACCTCCTTGGAGTCATGCACCTTGCTCTGTTTCCATGAGGTCCAAGTGAAAAAAGAAAAACTAATTGCAGAGTTAAATTTCACTACACCTGACATGCTATTTCTGTGTTACGTGAAATGAAAATTCTTTGACTAGGACAAGGCATGAGTTCAGCATTCAGCAGTAGGTACCTGCCAAATCTGAAGCCTTAGAAAAAGAGAGAGATGTGAGAAGGGGAGATGATTTATTCCATCTCAATAAAGAATTTAACCATATGTAACAGCTGGACTACCTATGATTTTTTACATGTGGATGTCTTCAGATGTGACCAGAAATAATAATGCACTTTGGGTGTTCAGTGAGTATGAGAAATTTTTGCCCAAAACAGTCAAGAGGGAGGAGAAGCTAGAAGTCTTTTTAAATGAGGTTTTGCATGAAAATACTGTCCCAAATAGCTACTGCATGGCAGCAGTGATAAACTGATGCTAGGGGACAGCCATTATGAGCATCACAATAACCTCTGACAGGTGCCAAATGAAATCTCCAAATCAGCCTCTGCTTTCAGAGGCTGCATATTCCCAAAAGGAATATTCACTCTTCCAGTCTTATCTCCTGTTCCATCCTCTTCTACCTGCCAACAGCTGTGAAGGCTGGGGAGCTGCCTAGAAGGCTCTTTGCAGTCTAAATTAAAGAGGCATGTTAATTTGGGAAGACTTCTTCAAAACTCTGGAAGGTGTTGGACACGCCGTATTTCTATCTCATTCATATTCTTCTTGTAAGGAGATCCTCTTTCAAAATTTATATATATTGGGGGGCAGCTGATGGGCAAAGGTTGATGTATTTTTTTCTCCTATTTCCCAGGCTAATTCCCTATTTTCTGACCAGATGTTGGCAATCTGGCACCCAAGATCGTACCCATGCACTAATTCAGTTTTCTTTATTTTTCTGGTGCAGGGATCTACTAAGAGCATTGAAACAAAGTATTTTTATAAAGGTGGGGATGGCTGTTCCTATGTGAGGGACTATGTCTGGAGCTGGAGAAGGTGCAGTCAGGATGGGAATGACAGTCCTTAGTGAGCAAGAAGTCCTCTGGGCACAATTTAGAGCAGCCTTGACATTGTTCTAACCTGTAGCATGGAAAGGTAAAATATCTTCCAGCTGTCTGCTGGATCTGGAAGCAAGAAATTTCAGCAGCCTTCCCCTGTGAGGCCCTGCAGAAACTATGTGCAGTAGCAGAGAGAGCTGCTTAAAGGAAGAAAATATGGAAAATTAAAGAAAAGTTTCAGAAATGAATTGCTTTGGGTTCTGAGGTTCAGGAAAAAGCAAGGGATTGAAACTCTTTGGGGAAAAAAAAAAAGGAAAAGGGATTGTGTGAGCCTCAGTTGATTTTCCAAAATTACAGAGCCTGCCAGGGAGGTCTATGCAGGATTGCAAACCCAAGGGAGCAACAAACCCAGTTGGATTAAACTGGCTTTCCTGCCAGCTCACTAAGACAAGTGGGAAGTCCAAGGTTTGCAATCTCCTTTTAAGTTTTCTCTGGACTTAAGTTGCTTGGACTTTGTTTGCTGATTCCCTTCCCCCCACATTTCTGCCATTTAATAGGAGAATGAAGGATAAAATGCTGAACCTCTCCTCTCTTATTAAAATACCCCAAAACAAGCACGGAACAGAGCAGAGAGAAATAATCCCAGTGACCGCTAGCCAAAACTCACAAGTAGTATGTGCATATCTGAAATAGTTGGTGCACTCGCGTAGGAAATCGCTGGATATTTTACACCTCTTGCAGTGGTTTAGTGACTGGCTGTGGAAGCTCATTCCCCACTTGAGAAAGTCATGAATTATACAGTTTTTACATCTGTTGAGCATGTTGTGCTTCTCAATCATCCAACTATACTGAGCCCTAAGTTTTCAGCCTTCACAATGAGATCACTGTTTTCAAGCACATTCTAGTGGCATTTTGTCAAGCCATGTGTGTTTTCAGGATGGGGGCAGGGAGGGAGGAACAAAAGTAAGCTGCTGTTTCACAGGATTACAATCTACTTTTCAGCCTACATAAAACTGTGGCTGACCCATCAGCAAGAAATATTCTTTGTTTACTTCTTCTTCTCCCCCTTGAAATGGTCTGACTTTTGTTAGGAAGAAGAGCATAAAAGGGAGGAATATGTTTTTCACTTTTGATTTCAATACCTGAATATCTTAGACAAACCCCAACCAAATAAAACAAACCATCACCAATCAAAACCACAAACAAACAAAAAACCCAAACCAAAGCCACAAACACTCAGCCATCCTTAATCTTATTCTTAATGCATTTATTTCACTCTGTGAAGATTCATTTTTGCTTCAGCAGTGTGTTATGAGTTAAACTCCTCTACTGAATGAGAGCTGACCATGTTATCACTGAGAATAAGGGAGATACAGCATTTGAATTTTGTTTAGGTATAAGGAAAACCGCATACAGTCATTAGCAGATGTTAAATCAAACTGCTCCAGGTTCACAATAGCAAGAGATAGATTCCATACAACTAAGAATAAACAACTTGGGAAGGACCAAGGAGGGAAAAACCTTTGCAGAAATTATCCACAGATAATCTTTCCAGTAGAGGCAAACAGAGAAATTAATACATTTATCTTCAGTCACCCAGGACTCATTGAAATCCCTCCAGGTTGAACAATTCACAGACAGATAATAATTCCTTGCACTGAATGCATTTGATCATTGCTATATTAAGATTTTTTTTAAAGCCTTTTTTCCTGGAGATGGTCACTCCTCACTTAAAAAATAGTCAACCATGGTAACAATTCTCCTGGCTAAAATTCGGGTGCAAATAACAAAAAAACAATAGATGTAATGAAGGTTGACTCCTCGGTGCATAGGGGTAGCTTATGATTTATGCATCTTTTGTACCAGCTTTTTGAATTTGGACTAAAATCTACTTGCTTGTATCTTTTTACATTGTTTGAAAAAGGCGAATTGGCATTCCTGTCTAAGTAGATAACAAGCACTGGTAGAAAGGAACTGAAAGTTATCGCCCCATGTAAAATAAGCTGGACTAGCAGTTTAATCAAAAATGTTCTTGCTGAGAAATAACAGGCAAAGAAAACCTTTCCAAAGGCAAAACTCCTCTAAAACACTTAGACCCTCAGTGCTTAATTCAGGTAGTCTAAGTGACTGTAATTCATCTGTTTTCCCAGTCCTGTGAGTGTGAAGGGCCAGCTGGGTCCAGCTGGGCTGTGGGAGCACGAGGAAGGAAAAGCTCTGCTGCTCCCTGCTGTGTCCTGGGACAGATGTCAGACCTGCCTGTGGCTGGTGCTTTCCCCAGTGCCCAGGGCTGTGCAGAGGAATGGGCAGGGAAGAAATTGGGTTAAATAGGAGACAAGGACACTGCTCTGCAACCCCTACTTACCCCCTTAGCACCCTTAGTGCTTGCCACTTCTCCTTGAGTGTGCCCTAAGCCCCCTCCTGAGTCGCCCAAATCAGCTGCTGCTCTGTGGCTGTGTTGACATGCCCAGAGAAGTGTCTTGGCTGTGGGACTAATCTTGACAGGGAGATATAGCTTAAGTTTGGCTGAGCAGAGTCCTCACCCCCCAGCTAAACTTGACTCATTCCACTAGTTTTCTCCATTAAAATCTGGATAATCCTCATGTACAGACTGGAGAAACTGAACTGCCATCTCTTAGCTCATACATGGAATATACTTAATTTTCTCTTCTTTTTCATCTCACTAGTATATTTTAGCTAAGGTCAGCAACATCTCAGGAAAATTTTTAGGAGGATCAAAAATGAGTTGTCTGTACCCTGCTCTGGGATGTGATTATATGACCCTGAGATTGGCTTAGCTGGTTAGAGCATGGTGTTAATAACAGCAGGATGAGGGGTTCAATCCCTGTATGGGCCATTCACTTATGACTTGATGATCCTTGAGGGTCCCTTCCAGCTCTGATGCACAGAGGATCCTGGTAAACCATATTATTGATCCTTGGCTACAGCTCTGCCTACAAAGAAAGACCCCACACCAGCAGTTTCCATAGATGCCCTAAAGAATGGTGACTTGTTATCACCCAATAATGTCACTGTTGAAGAGCTAGGACAAGGTATAGGAAAAAAAAAAATCCCTCTTTGGGCACAATATGCTGTGGTTGATGTTCCTAAAAACGCATGCCCACCTGAAGCTGAATGCAATCTGCATCTTGTTTATATTCTAATTAAATAAGCAAATCCCTTTCCATACAGAACATAACAAGGCTGAGGTCTGCTACACCTTAGAGACCTCATGTCGGGTTTAAGTTTTAGCTACCTAAGCTCTCTAAGAGACTCTGATTAAACTTTTACATCTCTAGTGCCTCTATCCCTTCTGTTTAGATCATAACATTCAGTGTTTCCATCATATGTATGGACAATACCCTGACCCTTATGTGATTTCTGTACCCTATTGCAAAACATTCTATGCAGCCAGTTTTGCTAGGATGCAGAAATACTATTAAAATCAGGAAAAAATAATCTGTGACTGAAATTCTACTTGGCATATATCAACTGAGTATAAATGGATGTGTAAAAATCAAAGCTGTCTGGAGAAAAAAATCTGAAAGGGGATGAAGCTCACCAAAGACAATTGTTCACTACAGATTACTAAACTATATTTTAATTTTATGGTGTTTATGCTGAGCTCAGTCATGACAGAAGTCAAGAGAAGGGGTGAAGACTAGAGGAGGGCAGCCTATGGGTTTAAATTAGCTGCAGTATTTGCTTCAGGACCCTGTCACAGAGAGGATGAGAAGCTGAAGCATCTTTGGTATCACCACTTGCATGTTAAATGGGATTCCCTCCTTGAAGATATTTTTTGCATTGTCAGAGGAAGGAAAGAGCAGCTGTGAAGCCAGGCTCGTCTCATGCTGACCGCAGAGCCCGCCCCACCCCCCTGGAAATCTATGCCAGATGCAGGAAAGAATGAGCAAGGTTTTCAAAGTGGACTCAGCATATGGGAGGGAGTATTTTAGCAAATAGAAATCCTTGGATAATTTCAACAACTCCCAGCACTTGAAGCAGTTCTTCAGGACAATGCGGCCCAAGTCCCTCAGTTGTGTAAAATAAAGAGCCGAATGTCTTCTTCCCATCGATGTGGACCCCAAGTTTAAGAGCAGGCTGCTGAAAGCCTCTTTTCATATGCTGTCTGCATGCTTGCTCTGAAGCAGAACTAGTAAGAGCTGGCTTTGGAGGAGCAGCAAGCTGAGGCAAGGAGGGATCTATGAGAAAGCAAAGATCTTTGACCAGCCTCTGAGAGAATTCAGCCTTTTTGGGCTCACTGTCTCCAGAAGGTACCTTGATTCCTCAGCCCAAAGGCAGAGAAGATGTTAGAATTAGAATTGATTAGAAAATGCAACAGAAAAACTTAGGAAATGCTTTATTTGCAAATATCAATGGAAAGGTTTAGCTAGAACAGCTGAGCACTGAGAAGCCCAGCTTTCTTTTCCAATTATTTTAAAGGTTTCTGTAAAATCTTGTCTTTTAGGAACACAGTTGAAATATTTTGGGCTCCTTTACCTATATACAAAAGGGAAAAATGAGAACAGAACACATCTCCAAGAGGATACATTTCAGGAGAGGCCTTTCCCTTCTTTTGCAGAAAAGTGCTTTGATTGAAAAAGTGTGATTACCTGCATTATTGCAATGAGTATAGAAAGTTAACAAGGGACACCTTGGCTCTGCCATGAGCACTCTTAGTGAAAGGACTCACTCCACCCCTCACTTTGGATTAAACCCACCCAGTGAACTCAGCCTTGGTGTGTTGCACAGCCAGTAGTGGATACAAGCTGAAGACAAAAAAAAAATGAAACAAGTATGTAAGGAGGCAGAGAATAAGGGCAGACACTGGGACAAGGTTATAGATCTCGTGAGAAAGAAGATGATTCTTAAGCTGGGAAGTAAATTACAAGTTGAAACGAGAGAGAGAAAACAAGGTCACAAGCTTAAAGGAAAATGTATATTTTCTGATTCTTTCTCTGGTCCTCCACCACAGCCATCTTTTTAGTGCCTTAATTTCTTGGCTCACTAACTGATAAACAATTTAGATGACATAATACTAGGGAGATTTTCTGAAGAGCTTTTCATATTTTCTATCTTCCAGTGTTGTAGCAAATTGCAGTTATTTAGACACAGCTGCTGCCTTCTCCAAGTGCGTTTATAGTGTCAAGGTAGGCTGGATGTTCGGATCTGAAGGTTGGGTCAGAGAACTTCTGCCATCAGTAATATACTTGTTTTTCCCTTGTACAATGAATGCCTTATTCCTCTTCATGAACAATGGGTTGAAGCTATACCCTTATTTTAATTTACATCAGCATTGGATGTAAGTGGAAATACTATATATATCATTGTGGGTAGAGACATTCATTCTTATATTTGGTCATCTGTCTGTCGTGGATATATTTCATATCTGAGCTGAACACAATATAGGAAATTATATTAGGAATATCTCTTTTCTTGGGTTTCCCAGGTGGACACCATCAATCTTTTCCTATAAGCCATACCCAGGGGATCCTGGGCACTCAGAATTAATAGGGTGCTGCAGCACTCTGGTTGCAAAATTGGTCTTCATAGGAAAATTTTCCTTTGCCTTTCATAGTCAAAAAGGCCATGGACTGATTTTCTGAAAATTACCCAGGCTAAAGTATGTATTAACAACTCTTGCCCAAATAGTTCCTAACAGAGTTTAAATACAGTGCTCAGCAAACACTAGCTTTAGTGCTGTGGTCTGCTGGCTGAGAATTGTACTTCCAACAATCATTTAAACAGAAGCTTAAACAGAGGCATTCCCTTAGTCCAACACAAAGACACCCAATTACTATAATGACAGAAAATGTTGTGCAGTCTGGGGAAAATAGCTATGATCATATGTTTGAATGCATTAGTGGGCATTAAGCATTTAACTGCTCTACCAAGTCCTCTCCTCTTTGTTGCCATGGCCATTTCTAATTTGTACTTGGTACAAACTTTTCAGCACCTTCTTGTGGATCTGTGGATTTTGTAGATCTTGTGGATCATCGTTGGTCTTCCTTTGGGAAAGCTTAATTCTGTAATGTCAGGTTGTGGGAAAACCAATAATAGCAGTAACTAATCTGTAAACCGTGTATTTCTAAAAGACAGACATTTAAGAGCATCACAGGCAGGATTCTGCTGCTATTTGATCTATGCCTTTTTTTAAAGTCCTGTTTCTTCCATGCATTTTGAAATCTCCACTTTGTTGCCACAAGGCTGAATTAAGGGATACAAAGAAACATTTTTTTCTGAGGAACTTTCAGCCTGCAATATCTAGATTCTGGAAGTAAGCAAAAAGATCCTTGGAAACCATACAGTAGCATAACAGTACGTTTTATCTTGTCTAAATATTGTATTTCTCTGAGTCTTGCTTATTTGACTCTCAGATATAGAGGACAAGGCACTTAAAATTAAAGTGGTGTAAAGTCTAGAAATCAAGACTGTGTTTGGATCAATAGCATCTAAATATAGAATGAGTCTAGTAAAAAAAGAGAAAAATATCCCAGAGAAAGAGCTGTTTCTCTTTTTTTTTAATTCTTTGAGTTTTCTCTTTTTTTTTTTTTCCATCTTAGTAGTTTTAAGTTCAAAAACTTAATATCTTTTGCAGAAAAAAAAAATCCACAATATTACAATAGCAAAAACACCATGTCCTTTATAATGGAACACCTATTCAGGATATCAATAAGTTTGATGAGACTTTCATAAAGGCATAAGAAAAAAAAAAGGGGAAAGCTGTGCTTATCATCTATAGGAACACCTCCCAGACAAATTACAAATAAGGGCAGCTCTGATACTGCATTCCATTTCATTGGCTTCTACCAAATATATAGAAAAGAGTGTTGAACATGCTCATGATCTGGATTAAATCAGGAAGGTCATTTAAAGACAGATTTAGATCTAAGGAGAACTAGGACTTAGAAAATTCCCTTTAATCTGGCCTGCGGTACTGTAACAGCTTTATAAAGAATGTAATCTGAGTGACTTCTAAATGCTGCTGATTAGAAATAAAAGTTCTTTGGGGTTCTTTAATTCTGCTAAGAGGAGTTGTATGCTCCCTCCCTTCCATTAGATGGTTCAAAATAAATATTGTTTTGCAAACCACAGCCTGTAGGCAATAGAATATTTCCATGAAAACTTTAATGGAAAAAACTAGTTTCCATATTTTTCCTTCATTCTCTTCTGCCTTTAAGAGAAAAGGAAAATCCCACTAACATTATCTGACTTAAATATTTATTTATCTCCTGGAAAAGCATAGCTTCTGAATGAAATGTGGCCCAGCATTACTTTTAATATAAACACTGCATCAAATTGTGACAGAGATGGAGTAGAGACCATGAATTCAGCAGATGTCATACTTTTCTTGGACTGAAGTGATATTTTCCACAAAATTAAAGGGCTGGAAGTTCTTGTGTGTGGTGCTAAAACCTTGAGGACAACATATTCAAGTAAAAACAAATCAGAACCAAAACCCAGAGCCCAAAACAAGCTGGAAGAGTTCTTTCAGTCATCAGCTGGAAGAAAGATGATCATTGTAATCTGGTTTGGGTTTTTATCCCATTGTTATATAATTAATCCTTTCTGCACCTCCTTCCAAGTCTCTCTTTTCAGGATACTTGAAGAACATGATAAATCAGGCCAGGTGGAAAGCAGACCACTTCTTCAAACTCTGCATACAGAGTTACTCGTATGTGTAACTTCCTTGTGTGTTACAAAATTAACCTTCACAGGGTGAGCTAAACTATCTCCACAGCCCTTCATGACACTGCAATGGTCTAGATGGAGCTGTGTAGGGCCCAAGATCTTGGTATCATCTAGTTCCTCTTTACTTCAAAATGCTTTTGAGCATTCCCATTTTTGTGTCTGTATTAATGCCCTGAGAATCCCCTCTGGGTAAAGCCTCGTGCTCAAATCTCCTTTGCTATGGGATCTGCTCTTCAACACATTGGCTTCAGTGTGAAATAAGCATGAACTAAAGAGCTGGTATGAATGGGCCCTTTTCCAGATTAGAGGCCTTCCTTTAACATTCAGAGCAGCCTATCTAACTGGCCCCGTGATTATTCTCTGAGCACAAATAGCTCTCCTTATAAAATTGCCAAAATTGTGGATAGCATGAGTTTTTCCTCACATACTGTTAAATCAGTCATGCAAGTAAATCTGAAGTTCTACATCCAGATCTGGAGGAAGTTCGAAGCACAAACTGGATGAAACTTACTTGGATTTAGGTTTTCTTTTCTTCCTGTTCTTTTGGACTCACATGTGTTCTCACATATGCCATACGAGTATGGTAAAACAGAGCCAAAATTTAAAGTGGTAGTTAGTATGCCATTATTTTTTTTTTTTTGCCAAAATTAAAACTGTTTGGCCCTACACATGCTTACACAAATGTTACTGCTTTTAGTTTAAGCCCTTGTTGGAGTAATAACTTATCTCTGATAGATAATTCGTTTCTGAGGGTATTGAAACCAGGACTTCCACAGAGAAATGGTCTCAGTCAGAGGAAAGTTAAAAGGTTGATTTAGGAATAAGATGATGAGGTATATCCTCTGTTAGACTGTGATGAGTGTGAGGTGTTCAATGCTGTGTTTTCTCATGTAAGAAGCACTGAATCTATGCAAGCAAACTCATTTGCACTTACCTTTTATATGTCTCAGTCTTTGTATTTTTTCCGGCCTAACTGGATGCTAATTTTCTGTTGTTAGAAATGAAACAACTTCATCAACCTCCTGCCAAACTCTGCCTCCACATTTTTTGATTGTACTTGCACTGGTAGCTCTCCTGAGGCATGCCCCTCCAGCGAAAATAAGGGAACATCAATACCTCACAGGGTATTCTCATACCCTCTCTCTTGAAGTGATAATCAACAGGAAGAGCATCAAGTGCTCCATTAATAACATTGAATCAACTCTATAAATCTACCTATTTCCCAAAACCCTCTGAAGCTAGCTGAGGGTTTTCACAAGCTTTATCAGGTTCCAGATCTTGCCTGAGCAGGTTTTGGTTTCAGAAAAGAGTAATACCAGTCAAAACCACTGTATCACCCAGCTACCCTCCAGGTATCTATCCAACATCCTTGTCAGATGGGTGTTGGTGGGCAAGGAGAGGGACAGAAAAGCTGTCTGCTTCTTGGGCCAGCTGAAAGCTGTAATTAGATAAATTTCCAAATTATACTGAAAAGGTGTGCTTTCATAACACCCTTGGTGATTGCACTGTAGTTAGTGTGTTTTAATTAGGCATCAAATAAGTTTCTGCCTTCTACCAGTGTATTCATCTCTCAGCAATATCTCCCCTGCAGCAGCTGCATCAAACAACTTTTATTTTCGCAGCAAAGGTGTGTTAAAAAGGAAGAAAAAAAGCCGACCCCACAAAAGAGTACTAACTTTGCTAAGATTGGCCTGGCTGAGGGGTGAAACTCGATGATCAGTAACAACAGAAAACACTGGGTGGGGGGAAAAACATGATGCATATCCCAAGAGGAATAAGAAAATATGCCCTGTTTATATGGTTAATCCTCTCTGTAGGCTTGCTCTGCAAATTTAAGGAAGATTAAATTTCAGATATGCTGTTTCTTGTTTTTTCTGGCAACAATAAACTTCAAGTTGAGGGAGGTGGGGGAGGGAGAGGCTGAGTGGGGAGAAAGAGCCACAGTAAAGTGTCTGCTGTCCATGTAGTTTTGCCAGACTGCTGTCTCAATTGAGAGCTGTGATCGAGATTTATTGGGCTTAAAATATGAAACAGACCTTTCATGTTGGAATTCTAAATATCTTCTTAAGCAGTAGTGAGTACCACCAAATGCTTAAAGGCAACACACTAGAGTTCAAATCCACACAATAGTTTCTTCTCTCTTGTGAGCCAGCAGATCGTAGGAATCTTGCTCTATGTTTGAACCAGGGAAAGAGTATGTTGAATGTTGTTATCATTGTCTGAAAATCACTTTGCCTTATTGTATTAGATTTTGGCTCAGATGGTCGAGATTGCTTGTATTTGAACATGTGCATTGAATGGGCAGGTTTATCACTTCAGTTAATAAAGAAAATGCTTGAATGCATGCAAGATGTTTGCATCTTGGTAGCACATTTTAATAAACTCTTAGTTATGTAGTGGGAGCAGGAACAGCTTGGAAAAGATCTGGGCTGTTTGTTTCATGCCACTTTGCCAGCCTCCTGTTCTTCTGTTATGCCAACAGCGATGTTCTATGGGAAAAATAAAGCTGCCTGCTGGAGAAATAAAACCAGAGCCAACGTTTTCTCTGTGGACCTCAAGGCTTAGAGAGCAAAATGCAAAAACTGCCTTCTCTTACTATCACTATATTTTATAAGTATATTCAGAAGAACTCATCTTCTCTTAGTTTATTCAGTAGGGGAAGCAATGAAAACCTGTTAGGATTGTTAGGTTGTACAGCATTGTTTATGCTGAGATCGGACTAGGCTGCAGGTCAGGTAGAAGTTACATTGAACTTTTGGTATCAAATATTTCATTTTTTCAGATTTAATAGTTGAATAGAGTTTCAATCAGCAGTTAAAGCCTGGATCACAGCTTTTTAGTAACTTGTAAGAAATGGGTCTTCAGTAGCAGTTCTATCAATGACATGTGGACCAAGCAACTTGTTGAGTGTCCACTGCACCTATGCTCAAAGGCTCTGCTTTCACCATCTGTCCCAGTGGCACAGGGTAAGAGAGAAAAGGTAGGAGAACAAATACAAGCCATAGGAAAAAGAAAGAGTAAAAAAATTCTATATTTTTCTACATTTTTCTCTCCATCATGAAGATATCACTCAGAAGGAATTAAAGAGATAGAAATGTGTAGAAAAGTCCCTTTTTCTTCTGCTGGTAGATACACAACACCTGATCCACAGGGTTCGTCTCCTGAACTGAGTTTCTCCTTTGAGAATGCTGTATGTCAGCTATGCTCAAAAGATTGTTATGTCCCTTTTCATCACCAGGTGCACCCTTTCAGAAATGAGGCTGTATCTCATTTGATGAGTCCATGTTAGTCTTCCATAGCAGACTAACATGAACGCAGGATCCCAGAAGCCTTGTTCCGAGCAATTCACTTGTTAACTCCTGAAATAAACAATATTGACATGACTCCTTGAGTTGAAAAGCCACCAGTGAGATCTTGGAGGCATTTTCCAGACCATTTCTAGCTGGAGATTTGATGATGCCTGTGGTGCAAGGACAATTTGGAAGTGCTGTATGCCTCATGCTTTAGAATTCTGCACCAAGAGTGTAGCACACAGGTGCTCTGTAGTTTACCCTTCCTGGGGAAAAACTGGTGGATTGAATTCAGATTTGCTTAAAGTAGCTTGAGATATTTTTAGCAGAAGAGTGATGATACTTTTGAAGTTGACTGAAATCCTCTGAAGGATCCTCCACTCTATAGTTCACTTACCACCACTGCTCCAGGGCCCAGGTTTGCTAACATTCCAGGCATGTTGCAGAGCTCATAATTTACACCGTATTTCAACTTGGAGTGGGTTGAAAAGTGATGAAGATAGAATGGATTCAGTATAACTGTTGTTTATTTTAATCAGTTATAGATCTCTTCTAGTTTGGATAGCCTTAATTGGGCAGGTCATTTATGATTTTGCATTTTGAGCTTTATTTCTTTTCTTGACTCATGTTTTTTGGGCCAGATTTAGAGCAAAAACCATTGTCCTCATTAATTGGGCAAATGTACTTCAGTTTTGTCTGTCATAGTCAGTAGTATTTCAAGTCATGATAAAATTAGTGGTTTCTCCAAAATGAGTGTGTGATTTTCTTTATACCATACTTTATATGCTGTTTCTATCAGGACAACAAAAGTACTGCTTAACAGTTAGCAAATTTGATCTGAGTATAGAAACAATGGAAATCCAAAGTCCCTGTGACTGCTCTAGGAATGGAGAAATATGAGTTTTCTGTGCATAATAAGCTCTGTGGATGTGCTGCATTATTCATTCATCTTCACCGGAGGAAGGCCTAAGGTTTGCTGCAGAGTAAATAATAAACAAATTTCAAGGAAAAGGAAAAAAAATGTAGAGAAAACTCCATGTGTGTTGGATCTGTTCTCTGATTTGATATGCACAGCTGGGTAGCTGGTGGTCCAATTATTGGTCCAAAATGTTAGGTCTGGGATAGTGAACATACTTTGGACTCGTTGCATTCCCTATGCAATGACCCTGATCCACTTCTCATTTCTTGTGTAATGTATGCTGTGTGGCACTATAGCTCCACAGTGGTCTGACATTTGCATTGGCAGCAGTAGGATTCCTGGATATAGGAAGAATGACAATAGCCAGTGTGGGAAGGAATGGGTGACAGTCAGGACACCAAACAGATGTAAAATATCTTGTCATTCCTCTTAACAGCTGTCAATCACAGGCCCTTACTAAATCAGACACCCCTGAGGGTAAGAGGCTCTGTTTTCTTCTTATTTTCACAAAAACTTCCCAGCAGGAAGCATGGTGGGACAGCTTACCTGGGAAACCCAGGCTCCTGCAACCTATACCTTTCTAGACAAGTCTAAAAACAAACAAGCGTGGAAAGTGGGAGCTCCTTTCTCTTTGGGAAGGCCTCGTGGCCTCCTCACTGGAGGACTAGACACAATGGAATTAGCATCCAATTTGTATCAATTCCCATTAGGGTCAGATCAGCTTGTGTTATCCTATTAGCTTGCAGCAGCTAGAGAAACACACAGATGGGTCTGTGTTCTGAACACCAGGACAAAGCCTTGTTATGCCTTTCCCCCCCTCCCCTTCCCTTCAATGGGATTACAATGGTCCCTGTTGTCTCCCTTTGTTTCAGCACTCCTTGATTGACAATACCCTGGGAGATGTCACTGTCCTAGCTCCGTGCATTGTAATGGCCTGAGTACCAAGGGTGCTTTAGGACCTTCATCCCCTCCTTTTTTTCAGGTGTTGTAAACATCTGTCACTGCTCCACAATGACGACCTCTTGTTGAGCTTACATGTCTGATGCTCTATCACTCAGTGTCTGAGGAAGATTCAAGAGAAAACTTTAGGTAGTGACATGAATAGAGGGCAAAGAAATAGGGCAACTTTATTATGGACTATCATCTCAAAGTAGCATGTGTGGAATGCCAATTTAATAATAGAATTGACAGCTTTTCTCTGGTTTCCGCAATGCCACAAGTGTTTCTTTGACAGTTTAAAAAATAGGCCCTTTGTGGCAGGCAGTCAGTGGCACTACATACATTTGTGAATGCCCTGCATAACTGAGATTCCCCCAAATGCCACTGTGCTAAGACCAGCCCCAAGAATCCTCCTGCATTGAGTCTGGGAAGTGGTGCATGGAAATCTGGTGGACCTAAGCAATGTAAAATATGGTGTACAGTAGCTGGGAGGATTCAGGTCACCCAAAGAGATGCTGAGTTACCATTCCGTCAGGAGGGGATTTCTCAATCAAACAGGATGCTTGTGCCATGGCAAAAGTTGCTAAATAGCTGGCAATAAATTTTCAAATGACTGGTGACATTTTTTTTCCTGTTTTTCATGCAATGAGCATTCACAAAAAGCTTCCACTTGTTCATCATAGAAAAATACTAGTGACAAAACTAGAGGTTCATAACTTTTTTCCATTTTTCAACCAAAATCTGAAAGAAATAAAAAGGCAGAAATTTACATGATTTTTCCCTGGTTTGTTTTTTATCTGGGGAAGAAATTCCAACTAGTTCCTCTGGCTTTATGTTCATGAATGCAGCTGTTCTAGAAAGCAAGGGACATAGTCTGGGGAATAATATTGTTCCTCTACAGGCTGCAAACACAAGAATTAATCAGGGATCTCTCTTTTTTTAATGTGTTCTTTTCAGTGTTAAATCTGACATGAATTATCTTAGCAGAGAGCAAAGCACATTTCATAACCTCTCTGCAATTCTAAAACCATGAACTTAAAGACTTTTTTTTTTTTAATTACAACTCTAAAATGACAAGCAGATACCACATCTTTGTTTTGGTGTCAGCTGAGGAATTTTTCTTCTGCTTTGGAGGAACAGAATCATTCTAGTAAAGAAAAGGTGACTGAGCAGAGTGGAAAATAGAATAAAATTAAAACAGTAACATCTTTATTTTGGAAGTGATTCCTCATAGCATTATTTATCCTTCTCTGTGGGCACGGACTTTATAATTAATTTTGGCTTCGAAGTTTGGACAATTTATTTGTCTGTAAATCTAAGGAGAGAGCCATCCAACTAGCTTTTACTCATTTTCATGTAACAGTCTTCCAACATATACTGACAAATATATGGGAAACTTGTAACTATATGAAAAAGAAAAACGCCATTGCCTTACCATTTGGTGCTATAAAATTGGTTCTCCTTCAAAGATGCGATATACAGTGACTGGTTGAAATTGAAAAGAAGCTAACTCAAGGGAAACACATCAAAACTGAAAGCCCTTAT
This sequence comes from Phainopepla nitens, assembly GCA_013400175.1. Lineage (NCBI taxonomy): Eukaryota > Metazoa > Chordata > Aves > Passeriformes > Bombycillidae > Phainopepla > Phainopepla nitens. The sequence goes on from VXBQ01015438.1 coordinate 594,212, forward strand.
GTCTCTGCAAAGCAAAGCAAAGCAAACAATCTCTGTTTATTCCCTGCGATGTGTTGGGAGAAAGCAATAATTGTGTCTGAATGAAAATTCATTCGCGCAAATGATCTGCAAAATAGCTTTAAGTTTTCCTCCTGTGGCAATTTCATGAAGAAAGCAATTACTTGTGTCTGTTATGAGATTTGTCCCATTTCTCAAAGGCCAGACAAACATACTCTAAGTCAGAGTATTTGGTAACTTCTAAAATTTTGATTTGAGTAGCATTTGGACTTATGACAGAAAGATAGCTAAAGGATGTGTTCATTCTTCTGGAAGGAAGGGATCTTTTAAGGCCCGTGTGGTGTCAAAATTTATTAATAGGTGCATCTTCTTTTCTTCTTTTGTGTGAAGGTTTTATACATTATGAAAGAGAAATCTTCCTTTACCTGGTTCTCAGAGGTTGACATGAATGTTCCTTTTCTGATTCTCTCATTCATTATAGTTTAGAAATAGATCATTAGTAAACTTTTAAAATATAATTTACATTGTTTTTTTCCCTTTTAAACAGCAATCTTTGAAGTGAAAGCTTAAATCATACAGGCTTAGCTCAAAAAAAGGCATAGCTTTACAGTGTTGTCACTACAAGGAGCTGAACCACAGCCAGTTTAGGCAGTATTATATCATTGGAATTAAACTGGTTTCCTGTCCTCTTGAGAGAAATTCTTTTAAAAAGAGAGGGAAGAAGAAAACAATATTCTTCTTGTTTGACTTTTCAGCTTTATAGCCCTGTGCAGCCCCCTTGTCACTTCCATTATCCAAAGAAGTATGTTTCTTTGTTTGAGCATCCAGGGCTTCCAAGTTGATGTTGTTTCTGTTGAGATCTTTATGGCTACATTACATGAGGTGCTTGTGTTGTGTTTAGCAAGAAACTCATCCCCACGGTAGCTGCAGAAGAGGTTCTGTCACTGGTGGAAGCAAACTCCCTCAGAACAGATTTTTTGATTTTTTTTTTTTTTTTGTCAGAGGCTGTGGTCAGAATGGAGGAGCACAGCATTGGACCCTTCAAGGCTAGGAGAGGTTCCACTAGGAACGGGGAGGCCTTGACAGGCTTTTTCCTGGGCCATAAATTTGGTACAGAGTTCCTCTAAGCCCAACTTGCTTGTAGTGCAATCCATTTCTGCCAAAGAGTTGAGCTCAAAATGCCCTGTACTGTCTAGATGGATACAAGTGCTCTCCAAATACCTTTTTTTTTTGGAGTCTGGAAAGACAGAGAAGGCATGAATTAACTTTTGGATCTGATCACATTTTGGGGGTCTGACAGGACAAAGAAAACCAGACAGTCTAGCCCTTACTCATGCCTCTCTGGTCACAAAAAAGTCGGTTCAAGGAACAACTAAGAACACATTTCTGGGAGTTTTAGTCTGCTTCCTGTGTGTAAACAGAAGGAAAAGGAGACTTTATCAGAAATGTTGCTCACAAAACAGTTTGTCTATATCTAATTTGGAGACAAGGTTTCAGTCAGCTTGACCTCACAGTAAAATAAGGCTGGTGGTCTCAATCTGACACTTAATTAGTATTTCCCCACCTTGCCATTATCCTGTCTGCAGTTTGGCATGATCTGTGATTTCTCCTCAGGAGACCCCAAGTTGTGTAACGCTGAGGCTCATTTGGGTTGGGAGAGCAAGCTCAGCTGAGCTCCAAAGGGAAGTTTACAGAGACTCCGTCCGCCCTCAGCCACCACCATCAGCCTCACATTTTCACCATTAAACTGGAAAATAACTAATGAAAGCCTGGAGACTGCAGTTTAGCTCCAGTGAGAGGGAACATAGCTTGCAACAGTTGTGGAGGCTGAACTCCCAGCAAACTGTGAGAAGCTTCCAGGGTACTGCTGCTCCCCCGCGGCCCGTTTGCTCCGTGCCTGGAAGGTTGCTGGACTCCTCACAACTGCTAATTGGTAATGATAGCGCAGCAAGCAGAGCAGAGAGGCTGTGCATTTGTAAAGCTCTCCACAAGTGCCAGTAAAGCCACTCTGGAGTAGAGCGCTTGACATCCCAATTCACAGAGTTAATTTTGCACATTTCATCTATGGGGAGAAAGCAAAGTTTTTGAGACTAAAAGTAGAGTTCATGTCCTTATTCTTTAGTTTTTGTGGTTTTTTTTCATTTGATTTGATTTTAACCTCCTTACTTTGCTTTACCTGAGTAAAATTGGAGCTTTGCTGAAGCATAAAAAATTCTTTTGAAATGCTTAAAAGTTGTATCTGGGCAAAATGTTAGCACTTGTCACTTCATGACATAAATTTGATATATTTAACAAAAGGAAAAAAATCTCTTTCAAATAGAGAAATTTCTGTGATCTACCACTTAGGACTTGTATAGTGCATGCTTCAGGCACAGGGTGAGGTGATGATGATTGAAAGTTATTGGAAAATTTGAGAAAAACTCACCTGAACTAGAACAATGAACAAAACAGTCCACCAAAGGAATGCAGTTCTAGTCACTGATAAGTAGAAAAGGCACTGCTCCTGATTCATACAGTCTTAGTCCTTGCTTCCTGACAAAAAGGCCTAGGAATCACTCCCGTTGGCTAGACTCAAACAGTGAGCACTTTGTCTTAGAGATGATAAAAATTTTGGTCTTTTTTACTCTGAAGGAAACCTTTCCTGTCTTATCCTGCATTCCCTCTGCTGTGAGGAAAGCCATGCTCAATTCTTCCTTTATCTTCCAGGCCAACATGATTTCAGTCCTTTCTAACCAAAATACACCCTTTCTGTGCAGATTTTGCCATTATATCCCTTAAAATCCTCCTTCTCCTCTTACAGATATTTCATCTTCTACTCTCTTGCCAGTAATGTCAAATCACAGAGTCTTAGGTTGGAAAAAAACTTTAAGATCATTGAGTCCAACTGTAAACCTTACAGGGCCAAGTCCACCAATAAGCCATGTCCCCAGGTACAACATCCACACTGTTTTTGAATACTTCCAGGCCTGAGCCTTCTTTTCTCCAGGCTAAACACACTCAACCACTCCTGATCAGACTTGTGCTCCAGCCTCTTCCCCACCTCTGTTCCCTTCTCTGGACTTGCTCCAGTCCTTCAATGCCTTTCTCAGAGTGAGGGGCCCAAAACTGAACACTGGATTTGAAGCTGTGGCCTCACCAGTGCTGAGCACAGAGGGACAATCACGTTTCTGGTCCTGCTGGTCACTCTATTCATGCTACATTTGCCTTCTTGGCCACCTGGGCACAATCTGGCTCATGGTCAGGCACTGTTGACCAGCACCCCCAGGTCCTTTTCTGCCAGGGAAAGATCAGGTCTGACAATTTCTAGCTGATGTCATCTAGAAACAGCTGATTAAAGATCCAACATGTCTACCAGGTCACTAAACCCCGTTGGCCTGACTTGTCATACAAGGTCTGTGACCAGCAAATGCCTTGAGTGAGGAAGATTACCTCTTACAGAGAGGCTTCTCCAGCTCATAAACACTCATCTGTCCTGTGCTCCCACTCAATTCCTCCACGCCTTTTAAATCCCTTAGGTTAGAGACCCTGAGCATTTGCAGATACAGGGCCCTGTTAGCAGCTAGTAATCACCATGTGCAGGGTTTCCTCTGTCACCAAATTCACTCCTCGACCTGACACAGGCTCTGGGAGTCTCACTGGAGTGTGTTAGGTTATTTCTGTCTGCTTTCCTCTAGTCTTTGCTGAGACCTCAGCAGTTTTTCCCTCTGCAACTGATACCCCATGTGCTGGAGCACACTGAGGGCACTCTCAGCTGCACTGAAGGGGGAGACATCACTGGATATGAGGAAGGCCAGGCTGTGATGGAGCCATGGCCATGCTGCAGAGCCCTGTGCCTCCTCCTTGGGGCCCTCCTGCACCAGGAGCAGCTCATGAGCAGATCGCAGATGGGAGAAGCAGCATAACATCTGAGGTTAGAGAACAAGAGGGTGTCTGCTTTGCTGCAACACCAATGCTAAATGCCAGGATGACTTCTTCTGGGGGAGGAGAGAAAAGATACTTAAGGTGGTGCTCGGTGAGGAGACCTCTAGAGCAAGATATATGATTTGACACAGACTTTCCTTGTACCAAATTCTTTAGAAAGAGGTGCTTACCTCTGAAAATTAAACCCTGAACAGTGCTACATGTGCGAGCCTCTTGCCTCCTATAAATGCTAAATCTTCTGTAACTTCATGGAAAACAACATAGAGATAAGACACCAGCAATGTCACAATAAACTTACCATGAAGATGAGTTTAAGACACTCATGTACAAACTCTTCCTCTGTAGAACAAGACACACCAGTGCAGCAAACCAATTCGCCCAGTTCCTATGTAGGGCTCTTGTATCTGTAGCAAGTGCGTTGTAACCCATTGCATGTTTGCCCTCAGAACCTCCCCACAAAGTACTGAATGCTCAATGGGTGTAATACGAGGCTTAGGGGGTCAAAATAGAGCTCCAAATTTGGCCACCTGGTAACTTGCTACTTCGTGAAAATCACCTCCCCACTTCTCTTGGGCTGGTACTGGGGTTCATCTCACACCTCGATGAGTTCAGGTAATTCTGCTCTCTAAACTGATAGAAATGTGTTCCTCTTTCTTACTGGTTGATTTTCTGTCAGTGGGGTTCAGAAAATAGCTAGGGTGAAGGCAGGAGAGGTGATGGCCACTCAAAGCAAAAAATATGCAAGTAGTGGGGCTATTTCTGTTACAAAAAGAGAATCTTCGTTTAGTGAAGGGTAATGATTTTCTGAAGTGGGGCTTTTCTTAGCAACACTCCCACTTGTTCAAAAGCAAAAAGGAAGAAACCATGTTGCAAAACTTCTCTTGAATTGCCTTAACTCAGGTTACAGCAGGGCAGTGGCTGAACAGACTGGGTTTGAGATTGAGTTTGAGTCTTGAAGGGTGAGGTTGACACTGTACTTTTGGGATCATCCTTCCTCCCTCTCCTAAGCTTTTGTTCTGTTTTGTTGTTCTGAATTCCATAAAAGGAGACTACAGGAAGAGAGAATTTTTTGATTATAGTTCCATGAAATACACATGCTCCCAAACATATTCCGTTCCTTCTACAGTAGTGACTCATCAAGCATTACAGTAGAAAATAGTTATGTATTACATAGGGGCTGCTGTGGAGAGCAGAAAAGAATGTGATTGTGCAATTAAAGTCTCTGTATTCAAGCACTTGAGATGGCGAGCTAAGCTAAAAACTATATATAAAACATTAATTTATCAATTTCCTGACTACAGTTCTTTGACTGTCCAAGCAGATGGTTGCATTAACATGGGGTGGGTGGGTTTTTCTCATGTAAAATAGCAAGTTTTAAGTTGTTCCTAATAATTTAATTATTACTGTATCCTTAACCACAAATAATTTCATTCATTAACTTCAGTCTTTCAGGCTTTCCCTAGGGTATGATTATTATGAAGTAGATTGTATTTTAATCTGATTAAATGTTCTGCACATTAAAATACTGTGGATATTTGCAAACAATATAAGTGATAGGTTTGAGTCAAATTTAAAGTAACTCATCCAAATTTTCACATTTGGGTGAGATGTCCATATTTTGGGAAGGAGGGTATCTGATTTGAGAGCAGCTGTTTGGAAATAAACACCCTTGGATGTTGTCTTTAGTAATAATAATCAGATATTTCTGCTCCAAGAGAAGCTTCTTTCTTACTAAAAGAAACATGCTGTCTGAAGCGGAATTTTTCTTAGCAATATTGGCATTTGTTAAAGACCAGAACAAAAACATTTAAGTGATTTTAAATGAATTTCACGTTTACCTAGAGAAAAACTTCAGCCCAACCATCTGCAGGGAAAGGCCACTATAATTCACATTTCTATAAACATGCTGTGATGACAGGACTTTTAATACTGCACCTGAAGGAAAAAGATAGTGTACAAATGTGCACCTGCTGGCTTGGGTGTTTATATGATCAGCTAAGCAGGAGCTCTTAATACTTCCCAGAAGATCTCTGCCAGTGGGCCTGCTATAAATCCCTCCACAGCCAGACAAGTTGGCCTTTATTTTTTTCATATTGCTCTGGGCATCTCACATGACATTCCCAAATAAGGAATTGTACTACAAGCCTGCTCTGATTGCTAGTAATGACTTAACTGCAGAGGAATTATAACAGTATGAATAACAGTGGTTTGCACTGTGAATGCCTGAGCTACTCCAAAAATGCCAGAGCAACCAATATAATGTGCTTCTCACTCATAACTTTGAAATGGAAGAGAAAGTCAGGGCACTTTACAACTGCTGCTAATCTGTAAACATGGGTTGTTCATTCAACAGCAGGAAGCAAAAACAAATGGAGAGCAAATAATATTATTAGCTGTTATTGGGTGTTATGGAAGCAAAATTATGCAAATGATTAAATTAAATTATATAGTAAGGGAAATAAAAATCTGTCTTGTTTAAAAAGGATAATTTGAATGGACAAAATTTATCTGTGCATGCAGGTCCTATTAAATAGCATTAGATTTCTGACTCCAACTCGAAAAAAGCCAACACTGTTTGTATATGAATTACACTGCAAGCTCTCTGGGGACAGAATCCTCTTAATTGTTTTGCCTTACATATTGTTTAAACTGGCCTGAAAGTCTGGGCTGCACTTGTAAACTGTTTCTAGAGAGGTATCTAATAAAAGATACCAACAGAAAGACTGTAGGTTTGAAATATTTAAAAAGGCAGCAAACATATTAAAAAAAATGTAACACATAGGTATCTCCAGCAAGGTCCCTGAATTACATGTAGAGCAGGGAGATGCTTGCAAATGGGCACTGCCTCTCAGTGCTTGCTCATGGAAAAAGCTGGAAATTGCTGATGTGTGTGAAGGGGACATGAGAGGAGGGGAAAGTCAGACCAAAAAGCAATTTGCAAATCAAGCATAGGGAAGTAAGGAAAGCCTGGGTTTAAGCTCAGCAATTCACAAGCAATTTCAGCCACTCTCCAGGCATGATTTAAGCAAATTCTCTGGAAGGATTTCACCTGCAATTGCTACTGTGCTGGTAATGAGCAAAGCAGTTTCCCTGGCTGTGGCTGGCGCTGCCTAGCAGCGCTGGAGGAGCGAGAGCCAGAAAGGCCAGAGGAGAGGTGGGGGGGATGTTGGAAAGGCTTTGTGGGAGCCTAAGGTGGTTTAGAGCCTGTTGTAGCAGCATTTGCTCTGCTGGGAACTGTGATGGGCTCTTACCCAAAACCAGTCCCCTGAAGGATGGACTTGACCTTTCTGGCAGGGGATGATGTGTGGTGCTTCCTGCCACACAGCACAGGGATACATCACCCAGCTGAGTGAGCTGGGGTGCTTGGGTGGGCAGCTTCGGGCCTGGAAGGAACAAGTTTGTCACTGCAGGGCTAATTTATCCCCAGGAAAGCTTCAGGGCTGGTTCTGTGACACCCTGGATAGCCCTGCTGGTGTCTGTCCTATCCTGCCACCACAGAGCGCCCTCCAGGGCAGACCCTTGCCACAGGCAGCTTTGCTATTTGGAGCTACAGTGAGAAACCAAAAGAATTCCTCCTTCCATGCTATAAAAATCTGCATTCCTTTCTTAGGGCAAAGCAGGCTGGATTGTTCCTCGTCTGAATTCTCTGACTTAGCTGTGCAATTTGCCAAGAAGTCTGCCTCCCTGGAAAAGAGCAGTTACCACTAATTGTTTTGCCTGAGAATCACTCTTAAAAGTTGTCAACCAAAGCTGCCTTCTGGCAGCTGCCCAGGTTGCCATAGTTCTAGACAAAATGAAAATTTTATTCAGCGAGGCATCTGTATCAAAGTGAGAATTGATGGAAATATCAGTCAGAAAAACTTGTGATGTTCTGCCTAGGAGTAGCAGTGCCTCAGTACTTTACACCATTGAGAGAATGATGTCTGCAAAGAAGAGGAAACTGTGAGAGCTGGCCATGGATTCATAACTCCATATAAGGAAGAATTCCATTTTTCAGATTTCGTTTTTCTCCAGATGAAGCGTGCCCCAGGTTAGAATCACTGTTTTCTCATCTACTTGCCTACCTGAGCAGAAACACAAGGGAAGAAAGATCAATGCTTCATAACTTCCACATTAGCCTTCAAAAACTTATTTCTTTGAAGATTTTATCAAAGCTCCTAAAATAAAATCTTTACTGTTATGAGCAAAAATTAGAAAAAAGAAAGCTTGCAGATTTGGACAGTGTCTTCTCTGGGGTGACGGTCTGCTCCAGCACCTCAAAAATTGTCAACTAATTGCTAAGAATTTTTAGAGATGCTGGCCATGGTATGGTGGGATATTTAGTAATTTGATAATTTTACCTTTAAGAAAAGAAAATTACTTTAAAAAAACACTTGTAATGTCAGAAATATTATCAACATTAAAGAGTAATTTCAAAAGGAGAAGACAAAGTTGAACTTAGATTAAAAAATTATTGTTTTAATCACAGAGAAAGATCAGCTGATACTCCTCTTTTTCACCGTGGTGATTATTTTGTCTAATGGCTAACATGCAAAGCATTTTGCCAAGAGAAAAATAGAGTGATTTAGTGCAGTTTGACTCTTGATACAGCTGCACATTATCAGAAGAGAGAAGGATGGCCAACCTCGCCTCCAACTCCTATCCAGGATTCTCCTACAGCATACCCATGGCCACATTTCTGAGTTTTTTGCAAGGCACACTGGGTGGTTTTAGTCACCTTCTTAACATTTAGGACTAAGGGATTCTAGGCCCCTGTGATAAAGTCACAAACATAGGTTAATTTGTGAGAATGTTGGGAAAGAAAAATGAGAGCTCCTGGCAAAGTCAACCAGTATCTTGGCCTGTGTGTTGAGAACACAAAGAAAATGTGAGGTGTGAGGGGATGAGTGTTGTTTGCACATTTGCTTTTTTAAAAAAATCAGGTTTGATACATATTATCTTCGGTACTTATTATTATTTTGATGGTTCCTTGATTCTTACATCTTAGTTATATTTCCTTCCAAATGTGAAATAATAACCCATCGACCTTGTGCCTCACAAATATATTTTGCCACAGCTTCAGTCCTGAGCTGGAATTTGTCTTCTACTGTAGGTTATTGTTTGAATAATGTGATGTACCTCAGAATTTTTGACTAGAGGGGAAATCGTACAGTGAATAAGACACTCTGTGTAGCTGGATGCTTGCATGAATAGGTAAATCTTCTAATAGTTCCTAGGGCCCAAGACAGTTCCACTATGACTTTGCAGGCTATGAACATAAAATTATACAAATATTTGTGATCATATCCTGGTATTTAAAAAACAAAATTGAAAAAAATAGAAGGTGCTCCCCAGTCTGTTTCTTTTTGTGTATCACTCTTGCTAATCTGATAAGCATTTCTACCTCTCTCTGGAATTTTACTGACTATTTTTTTTTCACAATAGCAATTGTGTGCTGTGCAGTCACAGATAATTTGCATTTGGATTTTTCAACATGCATTCTTCAGAGTCCCAGGGCAATGGCGGGATGCAAATTCTTGTTAGACTATTGGCTTTATTATCCAGCTCATGATTCACAGGAAAATGTTGTAATGACCTCTTACACGAGCAACTAATTCTTTTAAAAGATGAAAGTTATTTCTTCTCCTGGCACAGATATCAGAATCTGCCTTCAAAGAATGATATGGCATTAAAAGTACAAGCTGCCCAACACTTCTAAAGGAGTAAAAACCGCCAGAGCATATTTTTTCAAGTGTATACACAAGCCAGCTGTATTTTTTTTATCCTGTGCTTCAGAGGCAGAAGTGTTTCCTCCTGCTACTCAGACACAGCACATGTTAGCAATAAGTGAATCATATTTAAGATGGAGAAGAGAAGAAAAACAACTCTGAACAGAAGATTGACCCAACTCCCAAATCAAAATTAACCTATAAAACTTGGATTCGTTCAGAGAAGCTTTCACAACTCTGCTGGCTGTTCTTAATACAAAAGGGCACAAGTCCTTATTCCAATATGGAGTGTGCACCCTAAAAGAGAACCTAGACAAAGAAACCCATTTTTTTTTCTGCCATGGGCTATCATGTCATTTATCTCTTTTATGAACCATACTACTGTGATTTCTTGTCCTGAGTGCTTTTGACAAATGCTTGCTTCAGAATATAGCTTTCCTTGTGTTCTGACCTTTTTCAAGTTTGTTGTCTTAGTTAACTGATAGTCTCCTAAAGCTTATTGGGTGATGCTGTTCCTTAGCTTAAGTGAGTTTCCTACTTCCCTGGTGGTTCTACTTCACCAGGATAGGCAGCAACCATTTCATCTTAGTAGGCCTAGTGAATCACTCTGTCCTACAGATTTTCTGATTATAGAATTAGTGGTCTAAGAGGTTTACAGCCTTGTTTTATTTAGGGTTAACTTACTCATGGTTCAGGTTTTTTAGATCTGTAAGAAAAAGCCTAGCAGTGTTTTGTACTTTCTTATTTCTATGGGAAACATTGTCTAATATGTCATATTTGTCCTTTCACAGTGATACATCACTGGTGGATTCATCATTCTCTAGGGCTTCTTCCTTCTTGGTCTACTTTAATTCATGAGTGTGAACTTGTAGGAAATATTCTTAATCAAATGCTAAGTTAATGATCTTTGATTTAATTTTCCTTTCATCTCACTTGTCAGTCCTCAAGTGTTCCATACCTTTTTGCATTTGACAATTAATTTTATACATTTTGTGCATGTTAGACCAGATCCAAAAGGCTGAGCGTATTTTGGCTTAAAACGGCTCCTTTTCTGGTCAAACTGGTATCTTAATAAAATAGAAGTTGCTTATCAACAATAACTTTAGTGAACACATGCAAAATTTTCTTCCTTTTCCCTGTTTATCCCTGTTTCTAATTGTCTCCTCCAACACCTTTTCATAGCTCTTGAATATTACTGTCCTTTTTATGGACAGGTATTTTTGGCCCTTGTTTTTCTTCAGCTGCCTTAGTCTGACATCTTTTAAAGCACAAAATCCCACCTCTCAAGCCCTTTCTACAGGATTTGGGATTTCAAACATAAAATCTGTCACCATTTTAGGAAGAAGGGATCCAAGCCTTCTGATGAGAAGATGTTGTATGGCAATCTTTGGCAATATGCTTCTGTATTACATGGAATGACTCGTCATCTTGCTAGCTACTCATCCTGCATTCTGTATTCAAAATTACTTCATTGAAAATGGAGGCAAGATATTAACCTTGCCTTAGAATATGAGAAGGTTAATTTTTGTCTTAAACTTTCCCCTCTACTACATGATAAATGAAGTCCTTTTTAACACTTTTTCCCCAGTGTACAGCTACTGAACCATTTGGTTTTTGTAGTAACTTTCTTCCTAAGTTCTGACTCCACTTCTAGAAATTCTTGTGTTGTTCTCCTACTTAAACCTTACCCTATTCAAGACCACTTTTATAATCAGGTTTTCTCTGAGGTCCATGTTATGCTGCCTTTTGTAAAGGTTTCCAAACTTGCATTATCTTAACCTAAAATATTGTTTCCTTAGTGAATGCCCAAAGATAACTTTCCACTATGCTCAAATGCTTTTGAGCATTTTATTACTTACATTTTCTCTCCATTCTGCATAGAGGAAGCTAATGCCTTTTAATGATAGAATTTTAACTATTGTTTCTGAAGTTATGAGGGAAGTTTGTATATTATACAAACCTATATTATCTTAGATGTCTAACACATTTCTGATCTAGCATAAGGGATCCACACTCTTCTGGTTCCTTGAATGCCTCAATGTGGCAAAATAATATCACTAAAACTATTCTGTATCTGAAGTCTTAATACATTTCTCATAAGAGGAGAAGTAAGGAAAAGTGTTGATCTTTCTTCATAAATAATTTTTTATATGTCTCTAATAATTGTCAAACCTCTTCTTTAATATATATCTCCGATATTTTTCAAGCAAGATGTTGAAAACTGCATATTTCATCACAGGTTTTGTCAGTTCAGAATAAAATGGAAGAATTACTCTATGAGACTATTACACTTTCTGTGTCTATATCTCAGGGTTTGCTTGCTTTGTTTGGAGAGTTTTGTTTTATTAGGTAACCTGCTCTAAACCCAGGTCATCTTCACCAAAGTTGTTTCCTGACCTGTTCCCATCCTGTTTGTGCACTTGCTTCTCCTTGCCCAAACACAGTGTTCTGTGCTTGTCATTTTGAGAAATCTTGAAGTTTTGCACTGTATTTTGAAGCTTTCCCCTTCTGCCACCTGACTACCTCTTAGTGCCACCTGTATCTTCTTGCATTTGAATTCCTTACTGGGGTGGTCAGGTTCCAAACAAAGGACACTGTCCCACCTCACTGTGGTTTCCATAGATAACTGCTGCCTGCACCACATCCAAACCAGCTCCCTGCACAACCTCTCCCTTTCCCTTAACCTTAAGTTGGTAACCCTTAAGTTGGGTTTGGGTTTTTGGTTTTTAAATACATAATTTCGGACCTGCCACTCAGTTCTCATGCCCAATAAGAAGGTGACTCAGTGCCTTCCCAACATCCAGACAGAAAGTTCCCTTCTCTGAGATGGCAATTAGCTGGGGCTGATATAGTTTGTTCTGAACTCATCCAAGAAGAAGCTGCAGAGAGGTTGCTCATGGACACGAGAGCTGGGGGAACTTCAGATGTGGCCATCACTCTGCTTCTGAACACAGATTAATTTATAGCCTCTCTGCTCTGGTGGAGTACTGAAATTGCATGCTTTTAAAGTTAATGGCAAAGCAAAGCAGTTTATCCTTTAGTGCATTCAGTTCTGATGCAAGTGGAGAAAATACTGCAGAGACAACACATTTATTATATTTTTTGAAAAAAATCAATACTTCATGACTTCCCTTCCCTCCGGAACTAAATTTAGCATGCCAGTGTCATTAGGAGACCAAAGCAGTATAGTGTGAGGCTGAGCTCTTGTCTTCTTAAGGATCATTAGTAAATTCATGAAAGACAAAACCACAAGATCTTTAACATTACAGAAGTGATGGCTTTGGCTCTGGTTGGGATCAAAGGTCTGCATTATGAGCATGCAGTAAATGGCAAACCCATCTTTGTGCACTATGGATCTGGCACTTCCAGTGCTTCAGAGCAGCACTCGTCAGACAGAGTAGTGGTAATGAAAGAATTAAAAACATGTGATTAGAAGCAAAGCAACAATGATGTAATAAAATGCTGGGGAACATCTGATGATCTGAAGATGGGGCTTGGCTAGAGAAAGAAAGTTACAACTTCTGCTCTTGATGTCAGGCTTGCTGCTATCTCTGACTTTCCTACCTCTGCTTTTTCTCCTCGCACAAGTGCTCAACACAGAGTTTTCTGTCTGACTGTGAGTCATTCAACTGTGAAGAGTTGAAGAATGAGGAATACACCTGGATGCTCTGCTTTGGTTAAAGTTGTCTCTCCTGCCCTTGTGACCTCATCACACCCAGTGCTTCTGCCCATGGATCCATGTAAGATGACCTTGACCCAGCAAGACTTTATTCCTGTGTCCCAGGATAGATTGTTAATATTGAAGGAGATAAAATCTGGTTTCAGGGCTGTTCTCACTGCTGCCATGATATTTCCAAGCCTACCAGCTTTCTGTTGTTTTATGGGGAAAACTGACCCTGCAGTGACCAACATTGGTGAAGTGTGTAACACAGTATGTCAGCTTATATCTGGCGTGTAATGACAGAGCACTCCTTTTAACAGGCTACGCAGCAAGTTCAGTAAACCACTGGAGGGAGAACCCAGAGCAGCCAGAGAAGTCCTGATAACTTCACTACAAAACCTCATGTTTCTGAAGAAAACACCTTTATTTTGTTTTAATTTCTTTTTCCCAAACTGAAAACATGAGGGGAGTGTTTGAGAAAATGTCATGCAGACTAATTCTCCGTCAGTTAGCTTGGGTGAAAGTTTCTAAGTGCGAAGACACCACCATCTAACAACCTCTCTCTTACAAGGGCACATAGGAATCTGCAGGACAGCTCTGTAGGCTTCCTGTGGCACGGTTTGATCTGTTATCATAGGGACTTGATATTTCCTAAGTATTTTGGCTTCCTAAATTGCTCACTGCAAGTTGGGAGCAGTGTTTCTGTGCTGCATATAACAAAGAGAACTTGTTTGCTTCATGCTTCTTCTGCTGCAACTTGCATACCACAGTGGTTGTGCTTCTAGAAACAAAAAATCATCACTTAAACATCTGAATAAATAATAATATTAAGCATTCTCATGCCAGGTTGTCCATTTGGCTGGGTTACCACCTTATAAAAGGCATTTTTCTGTGTATTTTTTTTCTCAAGCCTGGAATTTTGCCTAAATTTGAATAATTTCTCTAAATTTACTTTTTGTTCTATTGGAGCAACACAAAGTGAATAAAAATTTTAAAATTGCTACAAAGTCAGAAAACTTGATTCATTTTAATTAATGGCTGGTATCTGACCAATATAGAACTCCCAAGAGATTCATCCTTTTTCCCGTGTGCAGTGGTTGTGAAAGAAAAGGAAAATGTACTGAGTGACAAACAGAGTTTGAAATAATTAAAAGAGGATGAACAAAGCACAGATTCTAGGAAGTATGGGCCGAGGCTGATTTTTGCATTACTCATTCTTTTTATTTTTAACCTAAATTAGGGAATGACTTTTTCTGTACCAAATCTAGTGTTGTGGCCTGAGCTCCATTTTTGCTGCAATACGGCTAAATAGAAAAAGTACTAATGAGGTTTGTCAACAAAAATATTTGCTATTCCAATGTTCCAGCTACAAAGTGTGAACATCAGTGATGGATAGTTTTCAGTTGGGTCACTGATTTTTCTTTCTTTTTTTCTTTTTCTTTTTCTTTTTCTTTTTCTTTTTCTTTTTCTTTTTCTTTTTCTTTTTCTTTTTCTTTTTCTTTTTCTTTTTCTTTTTCTTTTTCTTTTTCTTTTTCTTTTTGCCACCGGCTTCCTTTAAATTGTTACCTTTCAGGTAAATTGAGTATTGCAAAAGTTCTTTCTGTAGAATGGAGCAGAAATTAAATTGGAATAAAAATGAAATTTTACTCCAGGTGTTAATTGCAGTGCTGGAATGCTGCTTCAAATTGGACTTCCTTTAAAATGTAGTGTGTTTATAGCTGGACAAATTACACAGACATAGATATCAGATTCAAGGAAGAAATATTCAGCGAGAGGCTCTTCTGTTTTTCAGTAACCAGACTTTATCGCCTTTCCTTATGGTAACTCAGCTCATAATGGTTCTGTGAATTAGAGCTTGGCAGGAAAGGACCATTGAGAGTTTGGTTAACTTCTCCTGCCACCTCCTGGACAAGGTTCTAAAAAGCTTTTCTGACCTACAGCTATAAAACCCGAGGCAGCACAGCCCTCACACTAACAGCCATCGACTTGTGAAATTATCTTAGCCTCCCTGCTAGCACCTTTTCAGCATAAAGTAATAAGAAGCATGTCATAAATTACATTTCTTCCCAGGAAACTTCTCTCAACACCCTGAGTTGAATATCAAAAAGTTAAACGAAATGTTTTAACTCTTGTGAAAACAAAATCCCTTGGCACAAGGCTTTCAAGTCCTAGCTAGCAAATTTTCTAGCTGACATAGTGCTGCCTTTCACTGATACCAGGGTAAGGGAAGAGTCACACAGGCCTTGAATAGCCTTTGTAATAAATATCTTAAATGTGGGGATGCTCAGATTTTGAAACACACCACCACCCTGAGTGCCTGCAAATCCTTCTGCTGATGTTATTTGCAACTGGCATCATCAGAGATGCTCTATATTCTGAAGTCACAACAGTAAATAAACAAGCACTATGCCCTGCTGATTTTGCATTATTGATCTTGTTGGTTTGAATCTACTTTACTGAATTTATCTACCTGAATTACTATTCTGTTTTTCTTTTAAAATTTAAAATTCCTTAGCATGATGGTTTACTTTGTATAAACTCCTTGATGTGTGTCTCCAATGCTGTTATATTCCAGAAAAACAATTTATTGGTTCATAACTGCAAAAAGATTTCCCTAGCGAAAGGTTGCTATGTAATTTAAAAATTGTACTTTCTAGTGCTTAACTTCTACTAACTAGTGAAATGTAAATAGTGCCTTCCTTATCTCCTAGAATATTTCCCTGGTTTGGATATTCTTAATTTGCATGGAGAGGATGTTGCCTTTTGTGACAGACTTGGTTGGCAGAAGCTTTGAGAGTGAAACCTCAAATGAACCTATATAATTGTATTTTATCCTGTCTAACTCAGATCATAACACCTTGTAATTCCTTCATCAAACTTGTAATCTGTAGTTGAACTGTACTCTATCTCAGAGAAGAATAACCAGGCATGAGTGGGTCGCTTTCCTTTCTCCTGTGTCCCAGTGATTGATGAGCTTTGCTTCAGGATTACTAATAGAGAAGTTAATTCACTTTTAGGCCAAGGTATCTACTGCTGATGTGGAAATGGAATGGTGGAAACTGCATTACACAGGAATGGCACATTTGCCACTTAGAATTGCTGCTCTCAGAGCAACTAAGTATTACGTCAGCTCAGATTAAACTTGGTAAATAGTTCAATGGCAAAGAAAAGCTGGAAGTTATCTTTATGTGATATTGCCAAAGTGAAATGCTACAACTCTTCCTCTCAAAACTTTTTAAAGAGCTGAAAAAAAACCCTCTATCTTATTTTTAACTAATCTAAAATTTTAGTTTCTCTTTTAGTAAGCAGAGGAGGGAAGTAACCTGTTTTCCCTTCATTCCTCTTTAGGGATGTGACTTCACATTTTTCCTGTTTCTGTAGCATGTAACAGTTTTACGTGTGGAACAACAGTCACTTGTATAATCAGTCAACTGGGAGATATTTTGTAGCTTCAGAAATACTACTTTAGGTAACATTCCACTTCTTATTCCTCAATGGGTCAGTTAACAAGCTTTGGTGTCAAGGACTCTGTTGAAAGCGAGTTTGGCCTATAGTTTCATAGCTCACTTTATGAAAATACACTTGGTGAAACACATGTGAGGAGATGTGCTGAGCAGAAACCCTCTTTATAAAGCACTTCTAAAAGAGAAACGATTTGGAGACACAAAAAGGAAGTATCAAGTCTGTTGTCCTCATCGGGGGACAGAGATGGGCAGTGTGGCAGAAAAAAGGCATAGAAAAAATATAGGCCGACACAAAAGCAGAAAGGAGTGAACTTAAAACCTATCTCAGATCTTGATTTCTGGCCTGATGCTTCAGCACCAGACCTTTGTATCTGTCGTGAGAAACACCAAGTACAGTTTTGTAGCCTTTTGTACTTGCCACAACATTCTTTAATACAATTTTCTCTTTCCTAATGTTCACATTTGTGTGAACCAAGCCTTGGCACAGATGAGAGGGAAGTTCCTTTTCTGGCTTTTAGCTGGCAAGAACACTGCTGAGAGACCTTTAATTCTGTAATTAGAAATTTAAATTGTAAATGAAATCCATAGCTCAGTCTCTGTGAACATACTGAGGATAAGAGGAGCTGTAATTCCAGTGTAAGGGTGGTGAACCTGAGGACTTCACAGTACCTTGGAAGGAGTCACACTTGGGGGTTACAGAGCCAGAACTGAACCTGAGGGACTGAGAGATATCTTGAATTCTTTGCAGTTCTTTTAAAATATTTTCTTTCCCTCTATAAGATTGCATTTCTGTAAGAAACTGGTATTAAATTGTGCAGAGCTCTTTTTGCTTTATGTTCTCTTTATGTTGCATCTTTTGTAGAAGTAATGCAGAAATAATTAGAAAAAATATTTGAAAAATGCTAGATTACTTATCTTTTGTAAGATCAAAACTTGGGGTAAGAAGGAAATAAACTGGAGAATTCTCGGGAGATCATTAAAATTTTTATCAAGTGAAAGTTGCTTTTCTCTTTGTAAAGATAAGGGGTTTTTTTGCTGGTTCCCCATTTACAGAGAAATGATGTGAAAATAGTACAAATCACCACCATCCTTGGCTCTTCCTCTGAATCTGCAGTCTGGCTATCTGCACAGTTCATATTTAACTGTGCCACATTTAAGGAATCTGGATTCAAAATTTCAGTTTCTGCTGAAGTTGACATCCTTGCTCGTTTCCACCTTCCCGAATTTAAATTTTCTCACTTCAGATGTAATGTATTACTTGGGAGGTTTACATCCCCCAAAGCCTACAGGTGTTGTGTTCAAGTGTGTGAGAGACCATGTGCACTCTTTTAGCACATGGCAGAGTGCCACAGTGTCTCTGGCATTATTCTGTCACCACATAAAATTTGTCAGAGTCAGTAAAGAAGGAAATTGGACTACATGTAGACAGGCAGGTTTAGAAGACTTGTCTCTCAGCAAGAGCCACTTGAAATTAATGTTATGAGAATTGAGATTTACAGCTCCTCCTTTTTGTTGAAAGCACAGAAACCAAGATGTGCTTCTTAAAAACACTCTGAGATATGAATTCAAAACAGCACTTGATGTCAAAAATCAGACAACATTCCAGGTTAGGGCTTACCTGTGAATATTTAGTTGCCATCTAAGGTTTGTTCAGGCAATTAAAAAAAAAAACCACAGCAGATTTCCAAATAAATATATTACTTGCATTGCCTACATCTGCTTGCTTCTTGTGTTTTACAAATATATTTTTAATGTACGGGGTATGCCAGTGGGAAGAAAATACATGGAAATCTTTCCATAGTTCAGTAGCCAGTACATTGGTACATTTCCTGTGCCAATACAATCAGATGTATTGTTTAGCAAGCGTATACCTTGGTTTAGAGGAATTTCCAAGGAGCTTGGGTATGGATTAGTGCTGCCAGTCAGTTAAAGGTGTTGGTTTTTGTGGTTTTTGCTAATACAGCTAAACCAGTACAATGTGTCAGGGGGTATTTATTATACCAGTCTAGAAATGCCTTATTTCATTGTTCTTAACCTACTGGCTGTGCTTTACTGCTTCTTTTCTGGAAGCCAGTCGGACCAGATGTTGCCAAATCTGATTTATCTGGGCACTACAAGGCAGTCAGGTCCCCGCTGAAGCTCCAAGAACGGCTTTGTGACAGCCTAGAAATGTAAGTCAAGGCTCCACTTTTCTCCCCTCTCATCAAATCCGTGTCTCTGGCCAGCAATATACATCTATGTAGGATATATATAAACATAAGAAAGACTGGGGCTTGATTTGCCATGGGTGATGGAACAGCAAACCCCATTTCTGTTTATTCTTTATAATTTTACTAAAATATCTTTTTTTCCTAGTCTACTAGCTGCAAATTTAAAGTGTAATATACCTCCAGCTTCCTTTCCCCCTCCTTTTCATTGAGGGCAAAAGGAGTTTCTCTTATTGTTCTTAACAATAGGATCTATGATAGAAATTCTCAGGTTGTTGCACAGATGGCATCCAGCTTCATTTACTCTTTTATCCCCACCTGAGCCTGACATTACAAATATCCTGCCTTTTCAGTGCAGCTGAATGAAAAATAATCTCGGTGTATTACGGATAGACCCAAGAAATAAAACTGGGAAGAGCAGGAGAGGGAGGGAAGGATAGATAAATGCAGAGGAGCAGGAAAAGGGAGAGAATAGACAGAGAGCAAGAGCTACCTACATCCAGCTCCTGTATTTCTTCCTGATGGCCAGTTATAGCAGTGCAGAACTGGAGTGGCAGCAGCTCTGTGCCCCCCAGGCAGTTGCAGCTGTAATGTCTGAGTGCTTTTGTCCAAAATCCTTACTTCATTTTTTTGGCTCTGGAGTGATCGAGCTGCTGCTTTCTCTTCCACCACTGACTCCCGCGCAGGCTGTGGTAGCAGGGAAGCTTCCCCCTCTCTGTATGTTTCCAAATGATGGCTCTGCCACTCCCTTTCGAGTTTT
This sequence comes from Phainopepla nitens, assembly GCA_013400175.1. NCBI lineage: Eukaryota > Metazoa > Chordata > Aves > Passeriformes > Bombycillidae > Phainopepla > Phainopepla nitens. The sequence continues at coordinate 613,930 of VXBQ01015438.1, forward strand.
TACCTCCACTGCAGTTGTTATCCATGCTGCGGCCACGTTCTTTGGCAGCAGGTGGACTTCATGCCTACACTTCGGCAATGCCCTTAAAGTACACACCGCTTCTTCGGGGGTGTTGCTGGTATAGAGACCAGCAGAAGGAGAGGTCAGACTGCTTTTAATTGTGATTGTCTAATCATTTTAATTATTAGATTGTCCTTTTAATTATGATCTGGGTCTTGGAAGTGTCCTTCCTCTTTAGTCAGCTTTTAAATCAGTACACACAGAATGCAACTACTTTTTATTCTTGTTTATGCCTCATGGAATCAAAGAAAGAGAGACAGATTTTCTAATTCAAAGAGGGACTGTATAGTTATATGTTGCCAGAATGTTACATAAATGTGTTCTGGATGTAGTTAATCTCTTATATCAGCAGAATTTGATGAATCCCACTTTTGATTAGCTCTCTTGACTGAGGATGGATTATTGCACATTTTTTGACAGCAGCTTAATTTTTATTGTTATATGACATTCCTTGCTTAGCATAAAAAATGAAAAAGAGTATGGCATTAAAAAAAGCTTAGAACCCTCATCAGTAGCTGTGAGGGAGTATTTTCAATCCTAATATGAGAAGATGCCATATATATGAAATCATGTGTAAATTTCCGGAATTTTTTTTCCAGAAAACAAACTTTCTTCCAACCAATAGCTTCAACAGCCACTATACTGCAATAAGGGAGAAAAAGCATAAATGCACAGTGATTGGAGACACAGAAAATATGTGACTTCTCTATTAATATAATGAGCCATTTATAAAAAAACAAAGCACCAACAGCTTGCTCTTCTGCAGCAAAAGGAGGCATAACATAACCTTTATGATATTGATTTGCTGTTCTGGATTAGCCTAGAAGGGAAAATAATTCCTGTTGAAGTGCTAAAATAAACTGTCCTTGTCCTCAGAAGTTGGTCTAAGATTACAGATGTCCCAAAAGTTTTCTAACTTGTAGCTGACCATGAAAGAAATAATTTATTTTCTGTGAAGTATAATTACTAGCTATGAAAAAAAATGTAGATAATTTCATCTGTTGAAATAGTTTTAGATGTGACCAAATAAAACAGGATGAGAAATAACTCATTTTGGCTTTTATTTTTCTGTTTGTGTGATGCAAATGGCGAGGTCACAGCTTAATTTAATCTTGTTAGCAGCATCTGATGGAGATAGTGAATGATTTTAAATGCCCTATTGTCTAAAGAAAATACGGGGAAAGTGTCACTCTGTGCATTATCTGTAGATATCCCCTGCTTGTTGCTCTCAGAAACTGCAGGCTGAGCAGATGGATCTGGCCTGGTATAATTGTTCTTTTACTCTTATATAGCTGTCAACACAGTGTACTTTACAGTGCTTAGATAAATGTGCCAGGATTTCTGATTCAAATACTCATGCTCTCCTAGGTTACAATGTAAAGACATGCCCAAAGATGTGTATTCTGTCACCATCTCCATGAGCTGTTGAAACCAGGAGGGGCAGTGTTTTCCTTGCTTCCTCCCCCAGACTATCTCCTGTTAATGGCCCATCAAAGCCCTGCCCCATGGCTCATGGATAACTCCCTCAGGAGCCATTTCTGTTTAATCAAGGGCAATCAAGGACCCAGGGCATGACTCATGGAAAGACATCAGTCCATTGGGAGATGCTCCTCCTGGGGAGGAGGAGCCAAGCATTCTCACCTGGAAATAATCTGGGTTTGGGACAGAACAAGCTGCCCTTACCCACAGGTTTCCAGAGCATGAGAGCTACCAGGCCTTTCTCCAGGACTGCTACTTCAGCAAGATCACTTCATCTAGACTGCTACCACTACCCTAACTAGTGGGGTGTTAGGTTGTATTCTGACTCTGTTAGTGGCTTTCTTTTGTACTATTGCATGTATTTTATTTTCTCCTATTAAATTGTATTTCTGACTTGGGAGTCTCTCGCTGGTTTTGCTTTCAAACTGGTACACATGTATAAGATTTTCCTGCTTTGTCTGGAGGAAGTCTTCTGCAGGGGACACAGAAAGTTGCATTTTGTGAATTTCAGTAGTAAAATTAAATAAAGAGATTTGTATTAATTTCATTTTCCTTCCTTCATTGAGAAAGAAAGAGGAACAAATGCAATTCAAGGAAGCTTAAACTTTGGGATACCTTTTTCCTTTCTATCTCTAAGCATTCTGGCCAAAAGACCCTAACCCAAGGCTGTTTAGATGGTTGTGACAGTTTAAGCTTGTCTCAGAATTATAATCCTCATACCCAGTGAGCTGGATCCATGGATTTTCCCACTCAAAGAAAATCCATTTTCAAGTGAGATAAATTTTCTCACTCTTCTTTTCAGGGAGTGTCTGTGAAATTATTAAATAAGGTGTCCCATAGCAACTTGTCCCCAGGGAGAAAAGATGAATAAGAAATACATTCATCTTTAAAAATATTTCAGTTCTTAGAAGATCAGAATATAGAGATTCCACCTTTTATATGCAATTCCCAGCTGAAGAAGGTTCAAATATGAGGTAGGAATATCCTTGGAGGCCATACATTGCAAGCAGTGTGTCAGGAATAATGATCCAAATCTGGCCTCCTTTGCTGGCATACGCAGCCTCATATTGACTCAAATTCACACGGAATTAAAGGCTGTCAGTGTGGTGGAGATAAACAATAGCAACGATGCAATTCTAGTCTGACATTTTAAAATACCTTTTCTTTCTGGTTGTTCTGTGCAAATGAAAGGAAGGTAGTGTGTTTCTACTGCACTCACCTTGGTTTGTGACTTGTGTATATGAGAATATAATTCAGGCATTTGCTTTTCATATTTTGACTGTCTGAGTTCAATCGTAGTTTTGGTTCTATCACTGGACCTTTGGTGTTGGCCTAGATCCACCAATGAGTTTGAGAGTATTTCTGCTGAGCATTGCTGCACTTAAATTGTAGGGAGCTAAAATTCCAGGAGTGGAATTTGAAACAACTTCATGCTCAGGTACTCAAAGTGCCTGCACAGTGCACAAGGGGAGGTCCATGCCCCAAAGGAAAACTGGGGAATAGCTCTAGACGGGAGGAGCAGGTCAGGCAGGAAAGTCCAACTGTGCATTCTGTGGCTTCAAGAAACGTGGCCCAGGTGTAGTCTCTGCTCATGGATTTATTTTCAATGGAGTGCCAGGCTCTGTTACCTCAACAGCATCTCAGGCAGGTGGTTTGTGGATGCCAGTGCTGGGAAATCTTGGGTTTTGTTCCAAAAGCTAAGGAGGTTGATATCTCCTGCTGCGTGGTGCATCACAAGTCACCTCCAGGCTGTGAGCAGTTTCCCCTCAGGGAAATGTCTTTCTCACTTAGCTGCCACGTAATTCTCCTGGCTACCCACTCAGGGAATATTTCAGCTCCTCAAAGCACCAGCACTTCAGGAGAGGAGTGCTTGTGGCTAAGCCCTTTTCTAGGGAGGCAGCAGTGCACACAGCTGGGGCTGGGGATCACAGACATTTCAGGATTGCCAGAGATGTGGCCTCTACTCCTTCTGAAAGCTTGCTGCTCTGCAGTTGTGTTTTGGGGTCTCTCAGCAAATTGTAGCCCTAGAGGAGTGAGTTTGTAGAGCAAAACTGTTGGTGCAGAGGAGCCAGCAGTCACACAAGTGGGGGGTGTCCCTCTGGACTGGCACCAGGCTTGGGCTGTGTGCAGAGAGCCCATTAGCACTGGAGAGCAATACATGCACAGCTTATCCTCATCCTTTGGGACAGAGCCACCTGAAAACCACTATGTTCGTGCATGTATGTACATGCTGTGACATTCCTGGTCTGGATTGAAACAGCAGTGAGGCACAGCCAGCAGCAGAGTGCTCATGAGACAGCATTTCCAAGGCAGGAGGTAAAATAGCTGCATCACTCCACAGAGCATGAAAATGCATGTGGTCTCCTACTTCCTGCATTTAAGCTGCACATCTCAAATAGCCTGGCAAAAGTGGCATCTTCAGTGCTTCTGTGAGATGTAGTCCTTACTTTGGTCACACTTTGGTTCACTTGTCTGTAAAGTGTACATACAGTGTTATTCTCTTGTTTTTATCTCCAGGATCCCAGGGGCAATCTAGGAAGGATATTGTATAGAAAAAAAATTTTTTTCACCATCCTCCCACTTAGAAAAATACCAGGGTTAGAGTTGTTACACTTTTCTAAATGTTCAGTACAGGAGATGAGCCTTTCACCAGCAACAAAATATGAACTGCTGGTGTAACCAAACAGTTCTCAACTGTGCAGTTTCTGCTGTGGCAGATTGCCAGAAAGTGATAACATGGGGTTGGCATGGTACTCCTGACTCTGGCCTTTTCCCAGACCTGAATGCATGCTGGGAATGCTGGGGGTTTTTTGCTGCAAACTTAAATGATTAAAAAGGCATACTCTGCTTCACTCCAAACAGCTCAAAAAAGGATAATTGCCAACACTTCTTTCATCACCAATTACTTCTTCTGCAATTCAAACCAAAGGTTTATATCTAATTCCAATGCTGCTAAAACAGTTAAAAAAAATCTCGAACCAACAATTCAGGAAAGTAGGAAAGCAGGAATTCAGTTTTCTGGTTACTGCAGAGGACACTGAAAGCAAATGCTTTGTGCTGTACTGATGATGAGGAGGAATCCCTCTATCCCCTCATCTCCACCTCTCCCGTAGCACATCCTCCCTGCACTCACCTACATGAGAGGGATTTAAACTCTACGACTTTACCCAGCTAAACCCTTCCCCTCTGCTGTCCAAGGCTTTCTCCACCTAGACACACACAAAAGCTCCAGCATGGTGCTGATAAGGATGTGTCACTACTGCTTCCTACCCCTCTGAAATCAGGTATGCACCAGTCTGTCCATCACACATTAACAAAATTTAGCTGGAGTAGAGCTGTAGGGCACTTCTAAAGCAGTGAATGAAAATAAATACAAGGGTTGATGAAAACATAATGGAATAATCTAATTTTTTTAAACTCAAAATTTGAGTTATCATTTGCTTAATATAGACCCACTCTTAGCTTGCAATTTAAGCAATTGCCCCATTTAAGCATTTTAATTTGGCCTTCTTTAATTTCCCTTCAGCTGCCCTAAGTCAGAATCCAGGAGGTAATTGCATCACTTATATGAGAAAGATGCAACTGCAGGTAGTTTACCCCATGGACACATGTGCTTGTCCTCCCCTTGTGTCCATTTTGTCTCTAATTGTTAAAAATACCTGTCACAAGGACTGTGTGTTTTGATGGAGTGGATTCTCAGAAGCTGCTGTGTGAACTGTTCTGTGGATTTACTGCTCATGGGCTTCTGCTAAACTCAGCTGGTCTGCACTCTGAGCAAATAAATCCTTTTATTTGGCAGACTTTAAAAAACAGAGAAAGAGAGAGGGAAATAGAGGCCATCGGACTGTTCCTGAACAGGAACATCCAGAATGGTAACAAAAATGTTGCTGTTGTGTGTGCACAATTATTGGAATTGCCCTCCATCAAAGGTCAAAAGCATTAACCACATTGGCAAAATTTATAAATAGACCCTTTATGGAGTTTTACCTAAATTGGGATGGATAAACACTTTGACTCAGGAAGACCAATTAGAACCAGTAGGATCTTTTAATTTAATAGCTGCATTAGGCAAGATTGAATGAATGTTGGCACAGGCACAGACATAGAACACTAGACAATTTCACTACTTATGGAGTTGAAATAAAATACAATTTCAGCTCCACCACAGAAGGCCACAGAACAAGTGGTCCTGGTGTGGCCCTGTAAGAGGATGAAAGCAGAGAGAGTTGTTTTTTTTTTTTTTAGCATCGACAGGGCCCTGTAACAAGCATTGCACCTCTTGCTTTTAAGGTCTGGAGGGATGATCTGTGTATGCACTGGGATAAAGTGAACCAAAAAGTTACTGGAAGCTTAGACCTGCTTCATCAGTGGGGGTAAAGACTGCATTCTCCCAGGAATTTAGGATGCAGGTATTTCCAGCACACCATTTGCTAGGTTTGAACTGGCTACTTCCAGTGGGAAAGGCTAACAGGTAAAAGATGATTACTAGGATTAATTACTTTGGAATCCATTTTGTGCAAATCTCTTTGACTGTTGAGACTGATTTTTTTTGCACTGAGAGCAAGGAGTCAGCTCTTTCAGGAAACAGAATGTGGGTATCTCCTTTTTGAGAGTAGGAAGAAGGGAAGTGGCTCTGTTGTGTGCTAGGAAGAACATTCCCTGTCTTTCTGGGATGTCAAGTGGAAGACAAAAGGCAGCTCTGTCTCTACAGAAACAACTTTACTTTCAGTTTTTTCATTGTGGCAAGGAAAAGTAATATAACTTTATGGTTCTTGTTCTCAGTCTCCTCATTAAGGTTTTTTGGTGAGAAACCCTTGTAATGAAGATGCACAATCGTTCCTAGTTCTGCATTCTCCCCAATGCAATTAAATGCTAGATGGTAGAAGGAAGCTACAGGGAGAGTGAAGTTTGGAGGCACTGAAGATTTTGTTTAGTGTGAAGAATGGGAAATATGCTGTAAATGCAACAGTAAATTTGCAAAAATGCAAAAAATTTGAGGTAGATTTCATTTTTTCCTTAGTTCTTTTCATTCCGGTAACATGGGTCAGATCAGTAAGAATGAAAAGAAATTAAGAGATGATAGTTGATGACTGAATGCAGGCATTAACTTGATGTCATCAGTTGATTTGGCTTCATTTGGTTAAACATCTCTCTTGTAGACAAGCAGTTGCTTCAAATGAGGTAGTCTTCCATATGTGAAGTAGTCTTCAGAGCTGATGATCAGGAAGGTGAAACTTCAAAATCTACTTTCACTCAGGATGGCTTTACTGTATTTTTTCTTTTTATTATATTTGAATTGTATTTGTATTGTATTCATCAATCACTTAGATGGGTGATGTTTTTGCTAGTCGAGTTTTTTACTGTCCTCTCTTTCTAGCCACTTCTCCCTGCTTTCATTTACTTTCTTTCAACTCCTTCCTAATAACATTTTTTCTTGTGTGATTCAAACTACTGCAGAATTATAGTGTGCTGCTTTTCTTACATTAGTATAGAAGAGTAAGTTCCCCTTCTCTTGCCATTCCTCTCACCTTTGAAGGTTCCTGATCCACTGAAGTGGTGCCATGCTCTTGCTGCCAAATCATCTTCACTCGTCCATCTGTTTTGATGCGATTGCAGAATTAAAACAGACAGGACATAACTGATTGTCCCAATTTATTTTTCAGCCGTAGGTTATAGACAGATTTTAAATGTAAATAACAGAGTACAGCCTAGAGCCAGTGTTGGTGAACATGTAAGCCATTTTAAGAAGGATAATCAGTTCTAAGAATTTCACTATTAATTACTTTTTAACCTAAGCTTTTGAAACAGCTAATCGTTTTGGCTGCCAGACTTGAGAAAACTGAGAGTACTGTGATTTTCTAGAAAATGTGAAGCACCTCTGTGATGAAAAGGGGTCTTGTTTACTTGTTTCTTAGGACAGATGTTTCAGGAATTGAATTGGAATTTGGTCACCTGTCCATTTTGATAACACAGGCCCCACCACAGCATCCTGCAGTTTCCTGTGTTCAGATTTTAAAAGTGACTCACTGAGAGTTACTTAGTTACTTACATAGTTGAGACTGGGGACAAAGCATTCAACTCAAATTGATGGGCCCAAATTTGTCTCCTAAACAACTGGGAGAATGAGTTAGAGAGTGATATAATCTTCTAAATTGCATCTATTATGATATGATAATGCAACATGCCAGAAGGAGTACAGAACTCTCATAAAGGCTCTTAATTTAAATTTGCTTTCAGTTGGCAAAACACACACAAAACCAACATACTCAATTTAGCTCATTTAAACAATGTCAGCATTTAATTAGACTGTGAGGATAAATTGATGGGATGTTACAGTTCAGATTTCCATGAAATTTTACTAATCTAGGGGCAAGAACTTATAGCACTTGGAACATAAAATAAGGTTCTAAATTTAAAATACAACCCCATGCATATTAGCATAATTAAAATGCCAAACTTTAAAATGCAATTATCAAGTAATAGGAATGCCATGCATCTGTAATGCTAGAATTTCTTTAAAGCACATTAAGGACATGCAACACTCAGCAGATTCCTGACTACTACTTAATTACCCTTGCCACTTATTGCTGCAAAGATGCAGAGCATGGAAAAGATACACATTTGCCTAACCAAAGGAAGGATTAAGAGATTTTCTTTCGTAGCTCTAAAACAGATAGGCTTTTGGTATCTACTGTATACCTTGCTCAGTGAGCAACTAATGAAATAATCTGTAAATCTAAATTATAGAACTGTCCTTTGAATACTTGAGCTAGCATCAAGAACTCACTATTGCACAGATCTCTGTTGCTCTCAAAGCTCAGCAGTGTAGTAGTTTTAGGGTGCTTCTTGAAAGCTGCTTTGATTTTGTACTCACCAAACTGTTGCCTTTTAAAAGAATGACTATAACAGGGTAGTCCTTTTGAGAGCATCTCCCTTATAATAAATTTTGCAGTTCTTAAGAAGACAATTAAGGTTTTCGTATTATTCTAACCCTTTTTTTGTAATTATTGTACATTTTGAGTTAATTTGAGGCTGATGTCCTTCCTCTTAACGCTTTTAGGAACAATTATATATTTGAATCTTGAGATTTATTTTTTTCCTTTCTGACTGCTCTGAAAACAACTGGAAATTTTATGCTCTGCTAATACAGCCTTTGAGATTGGGAATAGCTACCTAAAATAAGCACAGATTAAGAGGTCTCTCTGGTCTGAGAGGCTTTCCCCTGTCAAATACTTATCTCACACAGTGTGATTGTGCCACAATGTTCCAAAGGAGGTGGGAGGCAGGAAAGAAGGATGTCCTGAGAAGTCACATCTGCAATTGTTTTGTGGAGTGTGCTCCCTTTTTGGTGTCTGGACCTGTAAAGATCTTGCCTGTGCATGCTGGATGTTGTTACCTGGCCAGGAGAGCTGGGATGTCTGGGTCTCATCTGGTGGAGTTCAGGTGTGAGCTTTCAGGGTCCCCAGGTGGTGGTAGCTGAATCTTCTCTTGAGAGAAGCCTTGTGGCAGACACTGAGGACTTGGTTTCAGATTTTCTGATTCTCAATTTAAATGTCTTCACATCTGTGCTGATTACAAGATTATGAAGTCCTTATGGTGTGAAGATTAAAGATAAATAAGAAATAAAAAGGGGAAAGAAAAAAAAAAGAAGAAAAAAATTTGTAAGGGAACAACACACCAGAAACAACAATAGAGGAATTTTTCTGAGGGGAAATGTTTTTTTTGAAGAAAAGGATCATGGCATCTGGGGAATGGGGTTTGCTACAAAACCTCACTCTCTCTCCACACTTGTTAAATTAGCTGTGTGTCTTGTGTGTCTCCTCTTTGTCTAGCATTGCTTCCCCTTTGAATACAGACAGGTAAGAGGCTGAGTTATTTCCTTCAGCACCAGCCCAGAGACTCTCTGAGTTGTGTTGGCCTCAGCTTTTGGAGCACTCTCTCTGTTCTCAGGCAGGTATGAGGCATTAATTTCAAGAGACAGGTGGCTTATGCCTTAGTGCTGGATTGCATTTCTCTTATAACAAATCCTGCAGAGAAGAAGTGGTGAAAAACTTATGCAGATCCAAAAAGTAGTGCCCGTATTAAAGACTCAGAGCCTGCACCAAATGTGCTATTTCAGCTCAGGCACCTGGAACAGGCACAGTGAATAAGAATGGAAGAAAGAAATTCTTCAAAGAGTCATTGGTCAGGAGTTCATTAAATTTTCCCTTACATTCACTGGACTGCTGAGTGCAATCAACAGCTGCTTCATTGGAAAGAGTTTTCACTCAGTTATTTCCTTCATCTTAGACTTGGGCTCATTTGATAATTATTTTTACATGCTGACTTTCACATAGTTGACTGTTCTTCCCAACCTTGCAGCATAGTGACAAAGGAATTATAGCAAAGTCAAGCCATTGATTTTTACTCTTTCCTTGCTACATGCTTACTTTTTTTGTAACTGCAGTAATTTCCCTCACCACGCTGAGATGTGTTCTACATCCTTCCCAGGACAATGGATGTATCTGATCAAATCCATCAGCCAGGTAAGCCAGATGAAACATCCACTGCTGTTCAGAAAATAGATTCTGCATTAACTACTAGAAAAGCAAATGTCCATTATTTCAAAGAGCAGTAAGATTGCCCTCAATACTCATTTCCTATCAGTGTGGGACAGATAAAGCACTGAAGTGGAAGTCAGAAATCTATCAAATGGCTCATTGACTTGGACCAATTTAGAATGTTTTTCCTTGTGCTTCTTGACTGTGTGTCTACTTCTGTACTGTAATAACTCTGTGTAGGAGAAACCATTTCTGTGCTTGTTTGTGCAAACTCTGTTTTGCTTGGAGTTCTCCAAGTAACTTAAAATATGCCTCATTTAAACAAAGCTATGAAACACTGCAGCTCCCACCTGTTTCCTTCCAATTCCACAGGAGTAAATAGCTTTGCTTGATAGCAAGAACAGTTTTATGGTTTGGATTAAAATGATGTGCAGTTCCAGTTGTTGTATCCAGTTGTACTTCCTTGGGGGCTACTGCTCTAAGTCTTCTGAAACAAAAATGCACCAGTTTAGCCCGTGGGCTCAAATTGGACAAATGTGAATGTGAATTATTCCAGTCAAAATAAGTTGACCCACTGAGGTGATATTAAGGTGGGTAAACATCTGATATGTGGATAAAATTAATGGAGTAATATTGGATTGCTGAGAATTCAGTTAAATAGTAACCAGGATGATGAAAGCTTGAGATGTTTAATCCATCATTCCATCTTCATGTCCAGGGAGCAAGTGCTTCTGGAGAGTGCCAGAGAACAGTGAGATATCACATCAAAAACCCAACAAAACTGGGGATAACCTCCTTCTCTTGAACCATGATGTCCTTAGTGCTCTGAGTAGCCAAATGAACCCACATGTCACCAACATCTCCAGTGGCTTCAGGAGAATTCCAGTCAGTGCCAAACTGCAAGATCTGAAGTCCTAATCTTGCTTTCCATCCCCATCCCCCATATTTCCCCCNCTTTTGCTTTTCTTCAAGCCTTGGGCCTTGTAACTAGGATTGTTTTGTAGCATGTCAGAGAGCCTGTAATCTCAAAAGCTGCTTGAGTAGACTTTTAGATAGTCTGATTTGTGGGGCTTTGTCACATCTAATCACAAAAGTTAAGACCTGGTGCTGGGAACTTGCCACTCTCTGAGAGCAAGTGAGAGATTGCCTCAAAAAATTTTTTAAATCTCCACAGTTCTTTTTATTTTCTGCCCTTTTTGAGCTTGTTTTGTCTTTGAGGAAAGATGGCCAAGCTGTACCAGAAACAGCAGTGGCAACAATGCATCCAGCTCACTTCAGCATCTGTTTTTCTTTGCCATCCAAAGCCCCATTAGTTATTTCTCTTGTTAGCACCCTCTGATTGATTTGCCAAACAGCATCCTTTGAGTATTAAAACTGTGGTGACAAAATAGAAAGGGAATAACAGAAGCTGAAAAAAAATATGTAATTCTCTACTTCCCTTTTCCTTTCATTACATTGTGAGTTTAATGTGCGTGTCAGGAGTAATTTGCAGAGAACAGGAAATAAATATTTTTAGTGCTCCTTGCTCTGAGTGTTAGGGTTGAATATGGAGCTGAGCAGAATTTGTATCATGTCTTTGTGTGCATATTTGAAAATGTCACTGTTGTTGGTGATTAGGGTAAGAAATTATAGTTTTATGGCTTCCTCAGAGACAGAGGCTTCCTTTGAGATTAGGAAGGATAGGTGAACTCTCAATAGATACTTGTCAGAAAAATCCACAAACATCAGTGCTTTATGTCTAAAAAGGAGGCAGAGGAGTCCTGCAACTCTATTTGAATAAAAGACTCAAATGACCGCAAGTGACCCCAAATGAACTCAATAAGCCCAGTCAGGGCCTAAAATGACCTCAAGTAACACCTGGATTGATTTAAAAATATACAAATGCCCTCAAGTAACTCCCATCAGGGCCTCAAATGACCTCAAGTAACCTCTTTAACCTAAAGTTACCCCAATCAGGGCCTCAAATGACCTCAAGTGACCCCAAATAACCCCAGTCAGGGCCTCAAATGACCTCAAATAATCCCAGTCAGGGCCTCAAATGACCTCAAGTAACCCCTAGATCAACTATAAAAGCCTCCAATGACCTCAAGTAACCCCTGTGACCTCAAGTAACCCATCCAGGGGGGGTTTTTTTTGCAGCCCAGGGACTGCAATGACCTCAAGTGTTGCATTCCACTGTGGAGAACTGAGAGGAGTTCTGGTAATGGATGGTCAGGGATGAAATGAAGTCAGCCAAAACAAAAATTGTATCTGAGACCCGTTTATTGGTAACCAAAAAACAAAAGAAAAAGGAGTTACCCTACTAAAGAGGCCTAGAAAAGACAGAGCAAGAGGAAGAAAAATGGGAAAGGAATGGGGAGGGGAGAGAGCGTGAGAGAGAGAGAGAGAGGGGACAGCAAGAAAAAAAGAGGGCATTACCACCAGAGGTCGAGGAGTGCCATCGATGTTCACGAGGCAGGGGTGTGCACCAGGGACTCCAGTGACCTCAAGTAAGTCCAAATGACCTCAAGTAACCCCTTTCAGGGTCTCCAATGACTTTGAGTAACCTCAAATGGCCTCAAGTAGCCCTTCTGATCTCAGGCAACCCCTGAGGTTCTGCACCCTCAGCTCCCAGGGAGGAGCAGCCCGCAGCACCCCACAGCAGCACATCAGAACCAGGCTGGCAGGGGCAGGGATGTGAGGCAGACTCTCCCACAGCTTCTCTCCCTGCCTGGTCCCTCCATCCATCTTCTTCTCGAGGAACTGGCTCCTCAGCAGCAGGATCTGAGCCAGCCACAGAACTCACCTGGCTCGTGGTGGCACTTCAGTTTTGCTGCACAGTCTTAAAAAGGTGATGAATATTGTTCCACAGAGAAAAAGTACAAAACAACTCAGTGGACACAAGCCAAGTGACCGTTCATGTCTCATTCTTCCTGGCCTCTCCCAGCGTGTTTGAAGGGAATGGGCAGAGGCAGCTATGGATATAACACACACTGTGGGAATTCTCATACACACACACACACACACATTCACCAGTAGTGCTTGAATCGAATGCACCTGCTCATCTTTCCCACTTAGCAAAAGAACTTCTGAACAATTGTTCCCCCTCTGGCATAAAATTCAAACCAGACAGAAGTTCCTGTGTCTACCAGGAAA
>VXBQ01015438.1:627408-683177 GCA_013400175.1 Phainopepla nitens
TGGTGCTGGGAACTTGCCACTCTCTGAGAGCAAGTGAGAGACTGCCTCAAAAAATTTTTTAAATCTCCACAGTTCTTTTTATTTTCTGCCCTTTTTGAGCTTGTTTTGTCTTTGAGGAAAGATGGCCAAGCTGTACCAGAAACAGCAGTGGCAACAATGCATCCAGCTCACTTCAGCATCTGTTTTTCTTTGCCATCCAAAGCCCCATTAGTTATTTCTCTTGTTAGCACCCTCTGATTGATTTGCCAAACAGCATCCTTTGAGTATTAAAACTGTGGTGACAAAATAGAAAGGGAATAACAGAAGCTGAAAAAAAATATGTAATTCTCTACTTCCCTTTTCCTTTCATTACATTGTGAGTTTAATGTGCGTGTCAGGAGTAATTTGCAGAGAACAGGAAATAAATATTTTTAGTGCTCCTTGCTCTGAGTGTTAGGGTTGAATATGGAGCTGAGCAGAATTTGTATCATGTCTTTGTGTGCATATTTGAAAATGTCACTGTTGTTGGTGATTAGGGTAAGAAATTATAGTTTTATGGCTTCCTCAGAGACAGAGGCTTCCTTTGAGATTAGGAAGGATAGGTGAACTCTCAATAGATACTTGTCAGAAAAATCCACAAACATCAGTGCTTTATGTCTAAAAAGGAGGCAGAGGAGTCCTGCAACTCTATTTGAATAAAAGACTCAAATGACCGCAAGTGACCCCAAATGAACTCAATAAGCCCAGTCAGGGCCTAAAATGACCTCAAGTAACACCTGGATTGATTTAAAAATATACAAATGCCCTCAAGTAACTCCCATCAGGGCCTCAAATGACCTCAAGTAACCTCTTTAACCTAAAGTTACCCCAATCAGGGCCTCAAATGACCTCAAGTGACCCCAAATAACCCCAGTCAGGGCCTCAAATGACCTCAAGTAACCCCTAGATCAACTATAAAAGCCTCCAATGACCTCAAGTAACCCCTGTGACCTCAAGTAACCCATCCAGGGGGGGTTTTTTTTGCAGCCCAGGGACTGCAATGACCTCAAGTGTTGCATTCCACTGTGGAGAACTGAGAGGAGTTCTGGTAATGGATGGTCAGGGATGAAATGAAGTCAGCCAAAACAAAAATTGTATCTGAGACCCGTTTATTGGTAACCAAAAAACAAAAGAAAAAGGAGTTACCCTACTAAAGAGGCCTAGAAAAGACAGAGCAAGAGGAAGAAAAATGGGAAAGGAATGGGGAGGGGAGAGAGCGTGAGAGAGAGAGAGAGAGGGGACAGCAAGAAAAAAAGAGGGCATTACCACCAGAGGTCGAGGAGTGCCATCGATGTTCACGAGGCAGGGGTGTGCACCAGGGACTCCAGTGACCTCAAGTAAGTCCAAATGACCTCAAGTAACCCCTTTCAGGGTCTCCAATGACTTTGAGTAACCTCAAATGGCCTCAAGTAGCCCTTCTGATCTCAGGCAACCCCTGAGGTTCTGCACCCTCAGCTCCCAGGGAGGAGCAGCCCGCAGCACCCCACAGCAGCACATCAGAACCAGGCTGGCAGGGGCAGGGATGTGAGGCAGACTCTCCCACAGCTTCTCTCCCTGCCTGGTCCCTCCATCCATCTTCTTCTCGAGGAACTGGCTCCTCAGCAGCAGGATCTGAGCCAGCCACAGAACTCACCTGGCTCGTGGTGGCACTTCAGTTTTGCTGCACAGTCTTAAAAAGGTGATGAATATTGTTCCACAGAGAAAAAGTACAAAACAACTCAGTGGACACAAGCCAAGTGACCGTTCATGTCTCATTCTTCCTGGCCTCTCCCAGCGTGTTTGAAGGGAATGGNTAAAAACTGTGCCATTATCCTTGCCTGTACCTTTTCCTCATCCCTTCTTTCATATCTTTCTATATACCTGAGATGCCCTTCTAACCAATTCCTGGAAGGGCCTACTCTGCCAGCTCTGCAGCCCCTGCTCCCACTGCCTGTGGGCTCTCATACCTGGCCTTGGCTCTCCACACTATAGAGAAACCCCCTTAAGTCCTGAATAACAAGCAGACAAACCCAAATCCTCCACCCTGCCTCCACAATGACCCAGGAAGAGCTGGGGTTGTAGGGACAATACCTCCCTGNCTTCCCAGTCTCTGTCCTGGTGGCCACCCCCTTCTCTTTGGTCTTGGGGCTCCCTCCACTTTTTCCCATTGGGTGTTGTAAAAACTGTGCCATTATCCTTGCCTGTACCTTTTCCTCATCCCTTCTTTCATATCTTTCTATATACCTGAGATGCCCTTCTAACCAATTCCTGGAAGGGCCTACTCTGCCAGCTCTGCAGCCCCTGCTCCCACTGCCTGTGGGCTCTCATACCTGGCCTTGGCTCTCCACACTATAGAGAAACCCCCTTAAGTCCTGAATAACAAGCAGACAAACCCAAATCCTCCACCCTGCCTCCACAATGACCCAGGAAGAGCTGGGGTTGTAGGGACAATACCTCCCTGTTTTCCCTCTCCTGGAGGCTGGGAATAGAGAAGACTTGCACTGGCCCTGTATTAGACTGCAGATTTTGAAGATAAGGCAGAGAAGTTCCCAGTCCCCACTGTTTTTTCCTTATCACATAGTCTCCCACAGCTATTTGCCTTAAGAATATTTGTCCACACTCCCTTTCCACCAATCCTTTCCCAAATCACTACCATATTGCCCCCTCTGGACATCCACGTCCTTAACTACCTCTGGGAGAAGGTGCAAACCGTCTCAACATTCTCCCAAAGGACACATCGGAGGTATTTGGGGTCATCCCTATTGTCAAGACCCTTTCTCAATTTTCCTTTGTTGCCCACCCTGAGCATCCTGCTATGTTTTACTCTCTGAAGTTGCACTCACTGGTGAGATTTGCTGGGATCCTTCCTGACTTTCCCTTAGTGCCCCCTCAGGGCATCCATGTCCAGTGGATTCTTCAGGGACTCCCCTGGTCCTCCTCTCATCTGTCTCCAGGAAGCTTGAGGGAATATGGAAAAAGGCAAGGAGATAATTTGAGGGCTAAAGATTTTTTTCATTGCTTAGTTTCTGAAAAAAAAGCCAGCTGCAATGTGATATGATTACAGTTCTGAAAGCATATAAGAACAAGTGCCTGGGATTGGGAGCTAGAGCATGTCCAGGTGGAAACCCACCACTGCAAGCAGAGTAAGAGAAACTCCATCCATCCTGGCTGTTTTGGGGGGGGGTATGGATTCAAAAAAACTCCTAAAGGCAAAACTCCACAAGTCATGAACATGTAAGCTAGAAAATATCACTGAAGATAAATTTTACTAGGCATCATGCCGATCCAAATGTTGAACAGTGTGGTCATGGTCCAGAGGCACAATTATCCATTAATATCAAGTCCATCATCCTCCAAATTATGGTTTTTGGTTTCTTTTTTCTCTGAAAGAACCAGATGGCAATCAGGGCTTCCAATGGAATTATCTGAAATTTCTAAATTTTGAAGTGATGATGAAAACCTTTCAGATATTACAAAGTAACTTTAAACACTGACTAAAAATTTTTGGAAAGAACATTGTTTTGAGTCTGAAGAAAAAAAATTTGTTGCCTTTTGTGTGTGTGTGTGTGTGTGTGTGTGTTTGGGCTTATGTCAGTGCTGGAAATGATGACTGTTGGGTGACATCTAGTGGAGGTGAAGATGCTGAACACCAGCTTTTCAAAGGTACAAAATCTTGTTTTTTGGTTGCATCAGAGTTGAAGTGCTCGCAAAAGGACCACATAATTAAAATGTTGTGCATTGTAGCAAGATGCATGTAACAAGCCAGAGAGACAGATTCCAGCTCTTCAAGGAAACAGAAACTTAACAAACCAAAAAGTGTCAGGTTTCTCTTTTTTACCTTCCTCCAATTCTGATGTAAAGAAAATTCTCCCTGCTCATTGTCCTGATTCCAGTTGTACTTTATCAAATCTCTATACAGAGATCATTTACCAGCACACTCCCAGAAAACCACAATCTGTCACACAGTAGCCCTGGTATGGTGGCCAGGGCCTTCTGATATATTTTGGATGGATATTTTTCCTTTTTCATTTCCATTTCACAATTCAATATGTACTTATCCTTGAGGCTTACTGGCCACAATAAGTCCAGAGTTGCTTTATAGCGAGTCAATGACAGAAAAATTGTAGTTTTTCATGAGAGATTATTGAAGAAGAATACTTGAAATGCTTGCCTGCCTTAACTCTCTTTTTGGGAAAATGTATTTCTGAGAAGACCACATTTCAGAAACTGAGATACAGAGGCTTCAATTTTTGGAGCTGAAGGGAAAAAAATGTCAACAGAAAGCTTTTATATTCCAAGGGCATGATGCATCAGATGTCTTACAGTACACTTAAATTTATTGATCTTTGGGCGTGTAATGGTGAACTCTGTATTTTTCACCTTGTCCCCAGAACCTTCACAGGGCTCTATAGGAACTATTAAGTTCCCACTTATTAACATTGTTTACCAAGTTCATAAATGTAAATTCTTTTTTTTTTCTTCATTTTTATCAATTTAAACAAGTCCCTGGACACCCCACTGATATTCTATTGATAAGCTAAATCCAAAAGTCTGCCCAAAGCGGAGCAGAAGGGCTCAGCCTTGCAGCAGGTGGTTTGCAAAGCTGCAGCCACCTGGCAGCAACATTTCAAATGGCTGCTCACAATTCTCAGCACTGAGCGTGTCAGAGTGCAGCTCTGCTTCATCCATAATGGGCTGCTAGGGTGGGGAAATCAATACCACATACCCATAACAAGTGCAGGAGTGAACTCCAGGCCACAAAGAGGGATTTAGAAGTGGTTCACATTTTAATTCTCTTCCTCCTGCTTCTCATCCACCCCCTCCCCAGAAGAACTGCAGTGGCAGTCTATTTTTAAATGGCTTTTATTTGTGATTTACTTTTTTCTTTCCACATAACCTGCACTATATTTGCATGTAGATACATATTTTCATAATACTCGCTTGACTTTCTGCGACATCTTATACTTCTCTGTTGGCCAGGGCCATTAAATGCTTTTAATTTAGAAGTGGCATTTTTAAGATTCAAAACTCCTTTCTCTTTCATTGCATAATATGTTCAGTTCACTAAATAACTAAATTTAGGTAATAAAGAATAGTATAATTTGGAAAAATCCCTAAGATCATCAAGTCTCATCTTTGACCAGTCGTCAGCTAGACCACAGTACCTCCTGCCCCTCCTTCTGCACTGACCTGGGTGTCTGCAGAGCTGTTCCTCTTGCATGTTCTCATCCTGCTCTTCACTGGCCACAATTACATCTGTGCAATAACTTTTTTCTTCTTCTTAAATCTGTTATCACAGAGGCGTTCCCACCATTCCTGCTCGCACAGCCTTGGCCAGCAGCACGCCCATCTTTGGAGCCACCAGGGATTGGCTCCGCTGAACATGGAGGGAGCTTTTGGCAGTTTCTCACAGAAGCCACCCCTGCAGCCCCCCTGCTACCAAAACCTGTCCTTGCAAAGCTTTCTGGTTCCTGTCGTTGCTGCAGCTGATATACTTCTGCAGTCCTTTAATGAAATAAACCTGGGAGAACTAATTTAGCCTTTCAACTCACCTACACGATATATCCCTCTCAGATTACCGACCATAATTGGCAATTTCATTCTGTCTCTATGTCTCTATCTCTCCATCGCTATCTCTGTCTCTCTTTTCCATCCCAACCCTGAGCTCTGGTCCGAAAACTGACAGACATATGGAGACATTTCTGCACATCTGGAGATGTGCTTGGAGTTTGCTGAGATGTTGGGGGCAGATATGAAGCATTACTAAGCTTTCAGAGCTGAGGGCAGCTGTGACCTACAGGGCTGTCGGCTCATGGGTTTCGAATCAATGCTGCTGCTGATTCCAAATCACTGCTTAGCTGCAAGCCGAGTTATTGCACACAAACTCTGCACGAACAGTGGGATCCTACCGAGCAATAATAAAAATGCTAATAACAATGCTGCTGCCACGAGCCAGGGCAGCTAGATGCCAACAGCTCCTCTTGAGCTTCACAGCCTGAGAACATGGAGCTTGATATGAGGCACAAAATGCAGCGGAAAGGTAAAGGACACCAGCTCAGGGCTTGAGCACAACTTTGTGGTTTGTGGGCTGGAAGTGATTCACAGCTGGAGAACACAGAGTGTGCAGCACTGCTCAGACCTGCTGTCAGTCTGAAGACATCTCCTTGTTGCTCTCATCAAGTGTATGCTACCAAATTAATAGTATTCAGTTCCTAGGAACAGTCCAGAGAAGGGGCTGAAACTCCAGCCTGAGTGAGGTTTGCTGGAGGCTTCAGATTTTTCTTTGCTGTTGTTGCTATTTTAGTAGCCAGTCTGGACACTGACTGCAGATTTTTTAACATCTTTTGCAAATTGATCTGACCTGGACCACAAAGTCCAGGAACCACTCCTGAGGTTGTGCACTTTTTCTCCAGCCATGCATGCTGTTGTCCTCAGAAAGGAAAAGTGAGATAAATCCTTTTTTCATGGCGATTGTAAAGAAAGGACCTTTTTTGTTATCAGTTTTCTAAGTGTGACATTGTTAACTTTGCAGATGGTTTTGAAGTTTAAAATGGTTGAGTATTTGAATTTATATATTTATTTTGGGGAATCAATATCTCATCTACTTCAAATACTGTTAGATTCATACTTGTCAAAAAAGTTTCCACTCCCGATCTGTTTTTTTCTTTACATGTATGTAAAGAACTTCTACTTTAAGCTATTGATGATTCAGAGTAAATTTTTTTTCTTTATTTTTTTACTGCTATTGAGCCTGAAATATCTCTGGTTTTAAGTGTCGTCTTAAATAGTGTATGTGAATCAGTAGCCCAATTCTCAATATCCCAGTGTAGATTTCTGAAGGGAAGAAGACCCTTAATGTTACAAATTCTAGTTTTCAGAATGGGAATAATGAATTATGGGTTTGGGAAACAGAAATAGATGAGCTATAGAATAATTTCTCAAATCTAAGTTTTTTCTTTTTTTTCCCTTGGTCAGAAAACTGTGATTCTAGAAATGAAGTATTGCAGGAGAATTGCCATTGCTGTGCCAGATCCTGCTATGGTTAAAACTGGATAGTCATCAAGATGTTGGTCACCCTTTTCTGATTTTAGCAAACCTACCTTTAGCTGCAAATGCTTTATCAAAAGCTGCTTTGCTAAAGCTCAAGAACCCCCTGGCCTTGCTGTGCTGAGCTTTGCAGGTATTCAAGCTCACATAGAAGAGCCCCACTGAGAAAAATATTGCCCACTAAAAATGCCATGGGGTCGGCTGATGCAGGGTTTGATTGTTCTGCAGAGCTGCTTTCTTTCTTAACATCATTTCGACCCACACTCACAATTCCAGCAAATCACCTGGAGGAAGGGGCTGCTCTTGAAAACCTGACTGATCCCTTGTTTGGGGGTCACAGAAGTCAAACATCTCCTCCCTTTCACTCTCAGTGACTGGGAGGATTCTAATTTTGTATGAGATGGAGAGTTCCTAGAGAAGTTTGATACCTAAATCCAAGCAAAAGCCACACTTAACCAACACAAAGAAATATTAAAAAAAAACCCCAACATTGATGTTATTCTCTGTGTGAAAGTCAGAAATATTTTCCTTCTTAGTCAGTAAAAGGTACCTTCTAGTGAATATATTTATGTTTTATGGTACATTTTGTCTTTTGGTGGTTACCAGAGTGAAATCTTCCCATTTAACTATGTTTTACAACAATATAGTGATGATTTTTATTTAGCAAAGGTACATATAAAGCAAGACAGGTCTATAAGACCTGAAAATGAGACAGATAGAAGTGAGTAATACTTATTTTATTTTGCAAAAAAACTTTGAGGAATGCTTCCTTTTTTTCATTTCAATATACTTCATAAGGTCATCATTCAAATACAAAAAAAAAAAAAAAAGAAGAAAGCTGGATTTTTTTGTTTGTTCGTAGTAAAGACCCATTGCTCTCTTTTTTTTTTTTTTTCCATCTGCAATTCAGGCAGGCTCAGATCCTCAGCTTTCTCAATTATTAATATGAATAGTTTGAAAATCTTTAAAAATGTGTGCCATAAGGAAAAGGAGAATTAGAAACTGTCGAGCTGAGCTGTACACAATCACCCTGGTCCTGGGTGGCACGGTCTCGTGCATGTGAATTTACTTATGTGATTTACTTGTGTGGGTAGAGCTGCTCCCAAAGAAAGAGCATTTGCACTTCTGGAGCCATAGTTCTTCCCTGCAGAGAGAAATAGAAAAAGGCTGGTAAACTTTAGATGTGACTGTACAAAGTGCCAAAAGCAAAAATGTGTTATTTGCACTCTGATCAATGATAATAAATCATAACAAGAAAATCAATCATTTCTTTGAATCAGGATTAAGAGCAGCTAGAATTACTTGCAAAAGTGCCACGAGCAGGCAAGAAGTACCAGCAGCACAAGCAGATGAACAAATTAACATCAACTGCTGTGACATCCTTCCCCTTTTCTGATGGGCAGAAAATAAAAGTGCAGGAACAACACAGCGACTAGTTTTTCTGTGTCAAGTCTCTCCAATGTTTAAATTAGATTCATAAATTAAATTAGACATGTTGTTCTATACCAGTCGTTGTTAAAATCGAATACTGTTTACTGCTGGTATCAATATATTATCCAATTCCATTTGCAGCTCCACCAGTGGTCATTAGTTTGCCTTTGGCATAGCCTGCAGGGATTTTACACAAAAGCTATTTAAAACATGTACCTTTACCCATAAAGTCCAGCCATGAAACCAGTGATTTGCAAGTGTAACACGACAGAATTGCTTTTAAGAATAGTGTCCTGAAAATTTACAAGCTGTCAAGGTCAAATTACAAAGTTCCAATAAATTAGTATGAGACTCAAATTGTTTAGTGGAGGGAGAACACTTGCACCTCCAACTTCCATCAATATGCAGTGCTCTGGTATTCACTGCAGCTTTTTCCAGCTGGTTCCCACTGTGATCTCCAGAAGCCTCCATAGTAATTTATTGTAGCAGTACAAGGTGATCATGTGAAAACCCCCCGGGCAAATGTCTGGCTGCTTTCCTCCTCCATATTTTGGCAATTTTCAGGATGGTTGAAAAACTTAAATTGTTATAATCAGGATTTAAAAAAATAAAAGAAATCGTTTTCTTGCTTGGCTGTATTTACTTTTTCTCACTTTCCCTTTCCTTGTCCTCTTCCTTTCCCCCTTTTTCTCTTTCCTCCCCTTTCCCTCCTCTTTTTCTGTATTTTTATTTTGACTCTCTCTCTTTTTTCTTTTCTTTTTTTTTTTTTTTTCCATTTACTTTTACCATAGCAAAGAACAAATCAAATTTTGGGGGAGAGGTTGTGGGATCTTTGTCTCTTGTAGCAACGATCATCAGGGAGGGAAAGTTTCCTGCAAGCACTCACACTGTAATTGATGGAGGTTGTTGAGCTATTGGCAAAGACAATCTCTACCTTTGGCATTCATTATTTAGTGAAGTTAAACGTGCTTTAACAATGTTAAGCAAAAGGCTAGAGGTTAGAAAAAGCTTCTGAGGTTAGAAAATTGGGCAAAGTGTATAAAAGGCAAGGCAGTCCATCTAGGCAAACCCACACTTAACCATACACAGTTTCTTAGTCCAGAAAAAAGACACAGTTAAATAAGCAGCATTCTATTTCAGTTTTTAGTTCAGTTTAGTTTAGCTTCCTGCTTTGTTGAGGTTCTTGTAACCACTTCACCAGCATTGTTTCTAGAGTGGAAGTCACTGCATACCTAGTAGTATGATTGTTTTTTCCCTCATTATTTCCTCAAGGAAAAAGAACTCCTTAATATTTATACAAGTGTATATATCTATATATCTATATCTAATCTATATCTATATCTATATATATGGATTTTTTTTTTTTTTTAAAAAGGACTGGGGTCCATTCTATGTTTATTTTAAAATGTGTGTGGTTTTGTGTACTTATGTAAGAGAAGGCAAGGACAAAGAAAATTGTAGGTTGCGTAAGTAGCACTAGATGGTGCTGTGAAGAAAAGTATCCAAGCTTAGTCTCAGCAGCCTAACCTGAGTGTTGAAATTTGGATAGCCACCTTTGTTAGCTGTACAAAGCAGGGATACATCGCTGGTTAGGATTGCACCCGATTAGTCCCCTTAGGATTGGAAAGTGGTGGGAGCCATCATCTGATCAGCACATGGAAGAGCTCAGGTCCTCCAGGCAAACACCAGAAAATGGAGATGTCTTGTGTGACCTTTAGCTCAGTCCCAGGTGGCTGCTGAGACCTTCTCAGATGAGAACCAAAGGAACGACAGGATTTTAAAATCTGTGGGGCATCACCATAGGGAGGGGACCAAAGCTCCTACAGGTCTGCAGCAGCTCAAAAGACCCAGAGCACTGTTCTGAATTAATTAAAGCATCAATGCTTTTCTAGCCTGTTATAGAAGCTAGGAAAGTGGTGCCTACAGTTGTTGCCAGCAGAGAGCTTCACATCAGGAGGGAAAGTACCCCTGAAGCCATTATTTATTTTCCTTCCTGACAGACATGATCACCTGCTCAGACCCAGCCTCCGGGCTTTGTCTTCTTTTGAGATTTTTTCCTTTGGTCCATCTGTCAGCAGAGAGAAAGGTCTGAAACTGCAAGTGCAGTTGGTGCTCCTGCCTGGGCTGCCATGGCTCTGCAGGCAGCAGTGCTGAGTGCCTGCCTTCCCCACTGGAGCCAAGTGCTGCATCTTGCAGCTTCAAGCCAAAGACCTTGAAAGTTGCCCAGTGCTGATGGTGAGATGTCTGTACTCACCACTCTCAAATCTGCAACTACTTAATTCCTGAATTTACCCAATCAATTAATTTTCCCTCAGGACAAATAGTGCACGAGCTTGTCACCAGAAAGACAAGGTTCAACCCCTCTGTCACCGAGTTAGACATTCCAGTGCCAGTTTTCTCTTCCTGGTCACCATCCCGTCATTCAGAACAATCCACTTCCAGTCTTCCTCTCCCTAACTGCCAGAGTCTCAATCAATGAAAAATGGATTCATACCACTTTATTTTATGTCGGTGTTATTCCTAAACTTCAAGAGGCATAATTTATTTTGCCATCTTTATGGTGCTCTCACTTATTCTTAAAATACTTCAAAACACAGCAGATATACAAAAGGGAGCTTGAATGTCTGGTGAGTGGGGTTTTTAAGTTAAAATTATAGTATTTTAATACTTCACATGCAATGATCTCTTTGTAAAGTTTTCTTAATGTCAGAGAAGTTCATAGAGTAAATTAGTTTGACTTCACTCAGAGTGCTAACATTTATAAATCTACAGAGCTGCCTTTCTGAATATATTTATTGCTGCAGAGAGGAAGGGGGATCAAAGGGCTCTAACACTTATTTCTGCCATCATTTCCCATCTACAGCACAGTTTGAATTTTGTATACATAGCAGTTTCTTGCTCCAGAGATGTCAGAAATTACCTGGAGACTGTTTACAGGACATTAGAATAGAACACGGACAAACCTGCAAAAGAGTAGATACTGCATGCATTAAATATTAATGGCCCACATAAGTCATGAATCCAGATTTGCTTGCAGATCTGTTGTGTGCTGTATCTTGCAGTGTGAGCAGAGGAATAAAACTAGAGTTTGTCTTTTCTGAGCACATTTCTCTCCCACATATTATTTTAGCCTTGATAATAATAAAAGGAGAGAAATAAACAGTGCAATATTAGTGATCAAAAGCATAAAATACCTGACAAAAATGTGTAATTGTAAAAGATCACCAAAGTAACGACAGTCATTCCTGGTTCTGCAAGGACTGAGGCCTTGAGATGTTAAATTCCCAGAACCTGGGAAGGAGTACTGAGTTCTTAGCTTATAACAGCTATTAAACACCAACCCACCCAAGAATATGCCCTTTTTCTCCTCAGCAAAAAGAAAATTTATTTTCTAATTCTTCAGCAGCATGGCTCACTTTAAGATAATACTGTTTGAAAAGTTCCACCTGACTGAGTTATACAACCTCAGGACAACTTTGTGATTCAAAAAAAAAAAAAAAAACTGTTGATGTGAACCCTAGAAGTTTAACCCCCCCCAAACTAAGCAAAAGAAGAGAAACAACAATTTCCCAACTGTTGTTTCTTGGCAAGGAGTTCATAATATTTTTGTATTTTGGGATGGTAGTACCCTGAAGACTACACCTGAGACATCTTACTGTTCCAGGTATTTCCTGTGTGATTAGAGAAACCAGATCACAGCCTTTCAAAGAATCACAGATGCCTTAGTTCTGGGTGAGAGGGGATGGAGTGAAGATGTGCCATACCCATGGTGTCTGGTTTTGGGCAATATTAAATATATCTGTAGTTAAACAATGAATAAACAACTGCTGTGGTATATTCTGTGAATATGGAATTATTGAGAATCCTTGCAGCCATGGGGCTTGACCTTTTCTGTGGCACAGACCAAAAATCTCCTCATGAGTCTCTTCTGGAGCCCAGAATATGTGAAATATAACACTCCTTCTGGAAGATAGCTGGCCTTGGCTTAAGAGCTTCCCATATGTGTAGTAAAAAGGACAAATCTTTTAGTGCAATTATTACCAAATGCTATTAATAATGTTAGAAATCCAATGACAGGAGTGAGACCAGGACTCTTGGGTTCCTTTGTCTTACAGCAAGCTTGCCTGCAGATATCATTCCAGACAGCTCTGGCTAATCTGTTTTTTTTTTTTTCTCAGATTTCCAGTGCTGAAGGTTCCATAGCCTCCACAAGAATGTGGCACTTAGGGCACAGTTGGGTCCTGGGGACAAAAAAATCTTCCTTTTTTTTTTTTTTTTAATGTCAGAAGTCAATTTCACTTGGCAATGAACTGGGGGAAGTTGTAGACTGCAACTTTTTCTACAGGTGTTCTCCATTTCTACACTTTACAGCCTTGACAGAAACTCCTAGTTCTCTCCAAATTGTCTAGTTTGCTGTAATTGAGGAGGATTTCTTAGGAAGTGCATTCAGTGGCTGAGAACTTTGGTAGGAATCAGAACTCCTCAATCATCTACCATGCAGATTCTGCTGTTTTCTCAAAGCCAGAGAAAGGGTGTTCTAAACTGATCTTAAGGATCTATCTTCTTTTGTAAGAACTACAGAATAGAATTGATGTAATCACTTACCCACATATCAGCTAAATCAATCTATCAAGAGCTGTTAAACAAATGTTATTTGCTTTCTTCGGACCTTCTACAGTTCTGAACTGCCAGTTTCAAGGCTTCAGTCAAAAGAGACCATGGAGAAAGCAAATGAACAAAGTGTGGGTATTTGTTGTGAAAATCATGTTTCAGAAAGTCACTGTGCATATATTTGGGGAGGTGGGAATTTAATTCTCAAGCACGGCTCTCTGCACAATCTGGCATTGTCAGGGAGCAAAAGAGATATTAGGGGTCGTCTCACACAACTGCTACATTCCTTTAGTCACAGAAGTGTCAACAAATCAACAAAACCCTGGCATTTACAAGCATCCTACCACCCTCTGTAGTGCTGTTCTTGTTAGCAGAGAAGGAAGAAATGAATTTGCTAATCCACAAAAAATCAGGAAGGAATGACTGCGTAACAAAAATTTGCAACGTGAGGAAGTCAGCCGATACACTTTTAAAACTGCAGCATAGTGGGGTTTGTTCCTTCCTCTTTTTAATTAGCCTTTTTATTTTCTGAGGTAAATACTAACAAGTAATTTAGCAGAGCATTGTGATATTTTATTCATTGCTGAATTATGATCCTATCAACAGTAAATTTGTTGTTGTTATTATTATTATTATTCTTTATCCTCATGACAACACAATGCACCTTCTGGAAAATAAGTGAATTCTGGTACTGCACCACAAGCAAAATAAATACAGAAAAGTGTGACTAATATTTAAACATTTTCACCTATTTTCCATGCAACACTTTAATATCATTTGCTTTACTACCTTATGTGGTAATTTTATTTCCATCCACTGACAATTTAGAATTGCTTTCAACTTGAATTTTGAAACTCATCCTGAATTATGCAACTTGAATCTGAGATCATGGCTATTCTCACTTTACTGTTTCACTGACTGTTCTTAAAATACCAACATATTTCCAAGGAAGGAGTATGAAATATTTACTTGCAACCTCACTTGGCACCTTTTGGAAAGGAAAGAAAGTTAAAAAAAAAAAAAAAGTGAATAATGTAAAAAAATGTTACCAAGAACGTTGCTGTGGCTAGACAGCTGTATAGAGAACAGACTGAAACCACTAAAATGTGAAATTTAATATCAGAATTGTAATTTAGTTTTGAAAAAGTGTTTTTCAGTCTCTCGGTATCAGGAAATAGTTACCAAGCAACACCTTAGATATTGGTAATGCAGGCAGATCTATTCAAATAAAAATTATTCAAAACATTGTCATTATCAGTGGAGCTACGTTATTGCTAGATTCATAACCCTTGGTATCTGAGTCCTTTCATATTCTATTTCTTGAGCAAAAATCTGCTTTTCCTGAAGAAGGTGCCCTTAAAGTTGTCTCTGTTAGATGAAGCTTGCAGGGATATGCCACCCTCTGCTGCAGCTGCACCTGTATTTTGCTGAGCTGAATGTAGTAAAAGTTGCCAAGCACTGAAAGGCAAGTAGATGGTGAGTACACTCACAGTGTGTGTGAGGAGTAGCAAGGGAATAAGAACACTCTTGCAGCTTTTGAAATGGGATTTCAGCAAGAACCTTTGTATTGGGTTCAAATTGATCAGTTATTCCTCAGGAAAACAGCAAATAAATGGTTTAGATCCAGAATGATCTCCCTGTTACCTAAAATCAGCCTACATTTTTTAAGAAGTAGACAGCCCAGCTGCTAAATTGTGTCTTGCAAGCTGACTGCAAGTTACAGAGCCAGGGATTGCCATTCCCTTTCCGTGTGGCTCTGGGGACGTGCACCACGGATGTTGCTGCAGATTGGATCAAAATGGTGGGAAAAATCATTGTCCTTGCAATGCTGCAAGGAGTTCTAGAGCACCTTAAAGCAGGCAGCTGAATTAATGGTCAGCTCCAAAGCCCAGGAAGGAGCCTCATCCCTATTCTGTCCAGAGATGTGTGCAACTGGAACCCCACTGGCCAGAATAGTGGACTTAGATTTCAATTCTGTAAAGAGCTGGAGTGTTTAGGTGACACACAGACATCACAGGCAGTCAGTGATTATTGTACCAGCACTGCCCAGGTGTGTAAAGTGAGTCTGGCCCAAGGAAAGGCCCTGGTAGGCCCTTTCAGAAAGTAGATTTGACTGTATGTTTTTCAATTCCCCTAAGGTGGTAACAAAGGAGACTTTGCCTTTCCTTTCTTCTCCTGGATGAAACAGACTGTAAGACCCTGAATCTTTTGATTGACCACTTGGACCAAGAATGGAAGGTGTCCTGAGACCCGTGATAAATGCAAGAAAAAAGTGTCAAGAATTCAGGGGAAAGTTATAAAGAAATGGCAGCTGCTTGGAAGGTTTGATTTGCAGCAGCAATACACAGTCACCTCCACCTGTGCTCTAAAGACACCTGGAGCACTCTCTGCACCTCAAAGGAGGATCTCCTGTGCAGCGCTTTTTTTCAGTACAAAATGGCACAAGGAGAACATTTACTTGTGGAGTTTGGGATATCCCATTTCCAGCTGGCATCTGGCTCTACAAAACAGTCAATATCTGGCACAAGTTAGAATGACTTGAGTTAGGGCTAAATCAGCAAGGTGGAACTGTCAACTTCTGCAAATTATTTTGGGGCTGACACTCATGAAAGGCTGGGGGAGATAAGAGGGGTGCTTTGCTGTTATGAGTCTCCTGACCCAACAAACCAGGACTGCTGGACTTGCCCCAGTAGTACAAAAGACAGAAAACAGCAAAAGCCAGCAGGGCAGGGATATTTGCTTTCTAGCTTCTCTCTCCTGTGAGGACAAAGGAAACTGGGGAAGCCAGAAACCTCTTAGTTCCACTTTTAAATTTAGGCTGGAGGGGATGCATCCTTTTTAACAGGTACCTCTTCTCAAATGATAATGACATCTTTCTTTCCTGGTCTAAACGCTTGTAAGGACCACAGTTTAGATCCTCAAGGATTGCCCACTGTGGGCAATTAAAAGGTTCTGATAAACATAAAGAGGATCTTTTATCACAGACATCTCTCCTCATAGGCAGTAGTAAGAGTATCCCTCTCACAGGATGATAAAAGATTCTAAGCTGATGATTACAATTTTTAAAGGCAAACCCTGTGACAGAAAGCCATAGCGCTGATCTTATCTTGTAATGATGCTACATGCTGTATGTTTCTGAACTTCTGTCTATGCCTATCTTCTTATAATGTAGAGAGAAAATTATTTGTTACAGTGTTTGTACCCAATTTAATTTAAGATGAGAAATCAGTGAGTAGGAGGAGAGGGTGAAAGGAGGGGGGCAGGACCTGCTCCATTTACAGCTCTTAAAAATAGCATGCGAAGCCAGAAACACATATAAAACTGAACTAGCCCTATCCACACGCAATGCATTTCCAAACAGAGGATATCTACAGTACTTCCCAATTATGTTCAGTTCACTGCAGCAGGTGACCCCAATTTCTTTGAAAAATCTTTATAACAGTCCTTTTTCAGAAAACCTGCATGGGGTGCTCAGAATAAGAGTCAAAGCCATAAAGAGTTTCACTTACTTGGGCCTCCTTCAGATTAAAGTCTGTGTATTACAAGACCAGGGAGAAAGCTGGAGGATGAAGGTGTTTCGCCTGCACGTGAGCATTTCAAGCCAGTGGCAAGATGAGTTGAAGATCATCAAAAGGAAAAGCTGAGGCACCTATTCACCTCCTGGAGGACCTATGCCATGCCTCTGTTTCCTTCTCTGACTGCTCCCACATGCCCTGTGGCTGCTGTGGGTTGGCCACCTGGCTGCCAAGTGGGGTTGAGGCTGCTGAGCCTCCCCAGCACTGGTGATGTTGCCCTGGTTGGATCTGTAAGGGCTGGGTCCCAGATGGCTCTGTAATGGCAAGGGGGGCCTTTGTAGGGATGCCTATACTTGGCTAACCTCTTTTCTTGTTCAATATCCTTTTTAAAAGAATGGACTCACTTTGGTTTTGGGGCTGTTAATAAAGCAGTGCAATGAAGAGCAGGTCTGGTTTTATTTAATTTTTTTTTAATATTTATTTTATATTTATTTCAGGGGTATTGGCATGAGAATGACCACAAAGGGCACAAATGAAGCTTGCTGTGAAGGCAGTCACAGGAGGGAGAATTGCAGGACCTCAGGGGAAAAAGTAATAGAAGTGGAATTAAATTTTCTAGTACGGAGGGTAAATGAGCTTGGGCTGGGGGACTTATCCTTTTTTTGCTCTATAGTGGGAGCTCATTAGCTAGGCTTGACTGATGCTGAGAAGGATCTGGGGATATTGGCCACGAGGCAACAGAGACCGACCAGAGCTGTCTAAAGTCAATGACAATCCAAAAATGACTCTGACAGGTTACTTTCAGTAAGGATGAGGGGGAGTTCATGCCATTTTATAGGGTACTATTTAGACCTCATCTGCAATACAGTCTCCAGTTTTAATCAGCCATAGCTAAGAAAGAACTCAAATACAAGCACTTTGCAATGAAATGCTAGGATGTGTCTGAAAATGGGGTAAAAAGGTGCTTGACAATCATCATGCTCAAGGAAAATGCCAATCTATGATGTTGCTTAGTTTGTTACCTCAGGGTCTGGGATTTTTTTGTATTGCTTTTGCACTGAACATTTAAACATTAGGTAAGCAAAGTACAATTTTCTTTACAATGGAGAATGACTCTTCTATCCATTTGCAATAACAAAGGTGTGTAGCTTTGTGCTAAAATGGCCAATTTAAATTGGATTCCAAAGCTATAGTTTAGTCATCAACTTGCAGTTTGTAGTAACATGAGCCTGAATATCTAAAATAATTTCCAGTGGTGCATAAATGACTTTATGGCATTTGGAAGTATGTACAGGAATGGCTCCCAAGCCAGCAGAAGTTAAGGAAAATAAAATTTAAAAAAAAAATTAGAAAGAGGAGAATTTATGTTTTTTTCATTGCAGCCTTAATTCACTGTTATAACTACTAGGACATATACCATTCTTATGCAATGATTTTATCTCATCATCCATGTTATGCCACCACACACTTTGTGTCTACTTTTTCCTCTTTTCACTGCTTTCCATGCAGGTTCCATCTGCATGGCACAGCAGGCTCCAGGAAGCTGGAACAGTACATCTTGGCAATGAACTGAAAACAAGCAGGAGCCAGAACACCACAGCTGCCTCCTCTCTCAGCCTCTGTCCCGAGACCCTCTGAAGGTCTGGGGCCAAGTGCTGGTATCGAGAGGGGTCTCAGCAATGCCCAAATCACTCCCCAGGTGTCCTGTGTTCAGTGCAGGTCCTGGGCATTTCAAGGCTGTGCCTTTCATCCTCAGTTCCTGCAGAGCCAGTCTAAGGTGTTATCAGTGGGTGATGCTCATCTTTTTGGCTCTGCTAGATCCAAGGGGCTGGAAGGAGTTGAACTATTCCTGCTCCCTACTTCCTATTTCCTAGAATTTCCATCTATTTTCCATAGACTGGTTGAAGAGGGGAAGTCTCTGAGGATGCTATCACTATTTCTGTTTTCATGGGAAGTGTGAATTTTACTTTTGGCACACAGATCCTAATTCTGAAAACTGATACACTCACTTTTGGGATTGGGCCATCTGTTTATGATAAGAAAGGTAATGGATGCTAAATCCATCTGTGATCTCTCCTCAGAAGCTGCTTGGTTTCCCCAAATCTGCATCCCCCCTCTCTCCTCACCAGCCTTGGAGGTGAGTGATGGTTCCTATGGGACACATCACTGTTACCTGTCCCTTTCAACACAATACTGTTGTTTAAAGGAATTCCAGGTGATTTTGATGTAAAGCTTGAATAAATGAAAGATCTGAAGGTTTTATTAAATAAAAAAATGCTTGAGCAAACATTTTCTTATAGGCATCTCAGGGCAGGGAGCAGGCTGTAGCCAATGAGCAACCCTGTGTCCAGCTTTCCTCTATCCTTTTCCAAAGGAACACTCACAGCCTCTCCCTTCTCACAACTTGATGAACACTAAACTAAAATCTGGGTATTCCACTTGTGTGACAGGTAAGACCATGGTTATTTCTAAGAAGCATCAATATGCTTCAAGGTATGTAGCAGAGAATTCCTTCCCAGTGTTATCACCTGTCCAGGTGCCTTGCCCAAAATTACTGGGGTATCAGCATATCTGCATAGACCAGCTAGAAGCTGATCTCTCCTGTAAGAGAGGCTTGGAATGGTCAGACAACCTTCCCATATCTTCTTACAGGGTGCAAAACCCTGTCTCAGTCAAAATGTTGGGCTCCAGTGGCCAAACTTGACAGCACTGCTGTTCGCTCAAGACAGAAAAAAGTTTCAAGGCTTTATCTAGGGGATACATGGAAATATTTGCATTGAGCACCACTGTGCATCGTCTAGAAAGCATCTGCTGCAGCGTTTTGTAAAATATATTTTGAGACTGAGAGGCCAAATGACACAGAGATGTTAATCAGCTAAACCCATCAGTATCTATTTTCTGAGCATGGACCAGAGAACAGTATCTTGGATACAGCACAAACTGACAGACAATATTATTGTCAAGCAGAGAAACTATCAGGTCATACTTTAATTCTTCTCAGCTGTCCAGGGAGTTTATTTAATCTCCAGTGCAAAGGGAGGATTCACAGATATATCTAGCTGAGACAGAATAGATGTTGTAAAGGCATATTTAATGGCATGTTGTTAAGATTTTATCATGCCCCATGTGAGCTTGGAAATGTGGAAAGTTTAACCATTCTTTTGCCATAGCAAAGAAGATACCATTTTCAGCATAGATTGTAATCTGCAATACATAATCTTTACTGCAGATAGCATCCTGAAGATTAGTGGTTTTATCTATTTCTTGGTCAGTTTGAACTCTCAATTTTATAGTCTGTGAAAATACCTGTATGCACTTTTGTACATGCCATTCAAGAGTGTTTATAAAGTGCAAGCCTGCTTTATTTTTTTCTCATTTCTTCAGGAGCATCAAGGATGTTTCTGAACTACAAGACGAGTTAAAAGTGGTTCTGGTCTGAAGTATCCCCACATAAGCAGACTCAGATAACCTCACAGATGGAGCCCTCAGGAAAATATGCAGATGCCAAAGGCTCAGACTGCAGGGAATGCTAAAACCTGGCAGTGGTATTGGACAGCAGGAGAGATGAAAGCTGTGTAAGATGTGACCAGGTGAATGATCTATCCAGCCTGGTGGCAGAGATAAGAGATGGGGGAGAAAGGTAAAGCCAAGGAGATGGGCCAGTGGAACAATGCTCTAACCTCCTCCACACAGGAGAAGAGACCAGAAAAAAGCAGCCCATGAGCCTCAGTCATGGACCAGGATAACATAGAACAGCTACAACAAGTTTACTTCCAAGTAGTTTGAACTCTAGAAATTCAAACTGTCCAACAAGAAAGGACAGATATTTAAGATGTGGCATTTTGGATGCTTCTCTGACTTGGGCTTTTCATTCCACCCCCATGTAAACTACATCAGGCGTAGCAAACCCCACAGTTTTAAAGGTGCTGTGTAAGCATCTTTTATTTAAAATTTCCAAAGGGCATTTGTTTGCTGAGCTTGCCTAGGTTTGCATGTTTGCTTAAGCCTTTAATAAAGCATCAAAGGTAGGATGGCTACTGCTCCTCAAGTCACCTTTGGTACATCATTTCTTAAATCAGCAGCAGTTACCACAGTTACTCATGCTTAGCCTTGGAGATGGCTATCCAAAATTTCAAATCCTAAACCTCGAGATTTCAAAGAAACAAGTTAGCCCATCTCATACTCCGTTACTTAAATATCACAAATTCTTCTTGGCTAAAATTAAAGAGAGAAACCCCAACCCATATTTGCAATAATTTTATCTAAATCAAATCATCATGCTTGTCAAGTCATCATATTAGGCAAAAAGCTGTTTTACTTGCACCTCTAAAAATTCACAAATCTCAAGAATTTGCATGCTAACAAAAAATAAATTAAAAAATCTGTACCTACAGACAGCACCTTTGAGGGGAAGCCAAGCCAAACAAAAGCCATGTGTATTTGAGGAGAGCTCCCAGAACATAAGCATGAGCAGCATTAAAGCTGAGAGAGACAGCACTGTCTCTGCTTCTACATTTGGTAAGATATCTGATGTGCAGAGGAAAAATAAAGCCACAGATGACAGTGCTGTTGTGCTGGCTTCTTTCTCAAATCCTTGTGCTTGGGGAAGAAGAAAGCACAGAAAACATTGTTGGCAGTTCCATTGCATAGTACTGAAAATGCTGTTCCTAGTTTTTCTGTAACCACTTTTGCCTTTAAACATGTGATTTAGCTATAAATTATCACCCTGACCACAAGCACTTCCTCCATAAACTCACTGAAAAGCAAATTAACCTTTTCTCTCTAGAATGAACTCTCTTATTAACATGAAAATCAGTTCAGTCCTTTTGGCTTTTGTTACCCCAGCCTGTTCGCACTTCCCAGGCTGAATAGTGACTGTCCAGTTAGTCACTTAAGCAGAATTCATTTTAAGAGCCAATTATAAAAACCAACCCAATAATGCAGGAAGTGATCTTCTGGAAAGCTTTTCATTACTGTATGGTTTCTAATTGTAAAACAGAATGTCTAATTATTGCCCTGATCCTTCCATCCTGTCCTTGGAGCAGCTCCACAAGTGGTGAACATCAGTGTAGTTTAACACTCCAGCACAACTTAATAGCAGCCCATGGCACCCACACAACTTTTCAACTGCCTGCAGATCCAACATGTTCCTGGGCATACCTCTGAGGTAATTTGTCCATTGGATGACTTTATCAGGATCAAACTTTCTTTTTCATGTCGTAAATATTATTTAGCACCTGTTTCTGAAGTGATATGCACAAAAATCTTACTCACAGAAACATTCATGGGCTTTTTATTACCCAAGGAAAAAATCATTCACAGAACAGAAGTCCACCAAGATCACAGGAACAAAGCCTGCCTACAGTGAAGACAGAGCTGCAACAGAATCCAAGTGCTGGATGGGTGTGGACATACAGGGCAACGGGAAAGGGTACTCAGGGTTTTCCTTCATTCTCGCAATCCTACAGTCACGGCAGATGCAAAGGAGTATTTTCTCCTGTGCTTGTCAGGCTATCATCTCTCTCACCAAGACCCAAATAGGGTTAGTAGAAAGATATTTCTGCTTTCTGTGCTCTCTCCTTTTTTTCCTAGACTCAGTGACACAGTTTTGGTTTGCCTATCCCTACCACCATCAATGTATTCCTCTTTTGCAGGGAAGAATGCAGAGCAAGATGTAGCCATATCCAGTCTCACTAAAGAATGGGCTTTGAAAAGTTAATGCATTCAGACTTCTGATAGCAGCAAAATAATTAAATCTGCAGTAAAACACTGACTCATGTGGTACCTTAGCAAAATGTCAGATTTCATGGTGGCACAGCATCACTTCTGTCCCCAGGCTCTCAGAAGTGTTGTTTTAAACTCTTTGATGACTCAAAGGAGATTAAAAGCATATGTTTTTAGGATGCTTTCAGAAACATATAAAAGGCAAAAAGAAAAAAGCTGAGATTCTATGGCAAAGGCTGAAGGTTCCTGCAGTGAGAAATGCTGACGAGAGCTCTGTCACACAACTCCTGCCTACGTGCAAGCTTAGGGACATGATCCAAACCCACATCCCAACCCCTGGAGCAAACCCATTGATTAGCATCCTAATTCTGGCCTTGCCCAAGCACCACTGGCAACCTTCTTAAGTCTCTGTAGGCATATAAAGAATTACTACATTTCTCAGAGGCTCAAAGCAAAACTCGTGTCAGCCAGGGCCTAGAAACAAAACCTCCCTCCAAACGAGGACTGATCTGTGGGTTTTTGGAGTGCATGTAGAGGATACAGAGGCAACAGGTTGTTTTCTTTCAAAAGATGGCCAAAGGAGAAGGTGGGCCCCCTTTTCAAACAGCAGCCTTGTTGTGTGGGCAGTCACCCAACAGACAAGAAAATGGGAGCTCTTCCCAGGACTGTAGCAGTGTTTCCTGTGCTTTGGAATAATTCAACTTTAGATAAACACCCTTGGAAATGAGGGACCTCCTCTTTCTTTTCTGGCCCACTGCACCTTGGTTTAATTTAAGAGAAATGGAGCACATTTGCTTTCTGTCTGTGACCCAGCAAATATTTAACCATTTCTCACCAAGGGAAACATGAGACCTGTTCCATTTCCCTGGGAATAACTGCCACATTGCAAACCCAGCAAAATCTTGAAGACTGCCAAAAAAAAAAAAAAAAAGGAATTGTGAGAGCTCTCCTGGTTCCTGGGGAATAATTGAAGACCCCAGTGCACACGTGGGCTCATGCTGGCTGCCGTCACAAGTTCTTGGTGCCAAGGACATAAAACTCTTGTAAGGAGAGTAAGGTATGCATGTAGGTCTGGATCAATTTACTTGGTGGTTGGGAAAAGGAGAGGGAATCTGGGTACAGAATGGAAAAGTTAACAAAGAGGCAGGCAGGGGAGGGGCAAAGTAAGGACGAATTGCCCTGCCATTGCATATCCACATGCTGCAGAATTTTAGGCAAAAATATTACTAAAAATGTCCTTATTATTACCGTGATCTCCTGAAAAAAAAATCAGCCCATCAATGCACTGCTCTGAAATTAATCTTTACCTTTTTGTCAATGTGTACATTTGGGAAGGGAATACAAAATACTCTCCAGATGCATAATGTTAGTATCTGTAAATATATTGCTGACCTCTTTATCTTCTTGTTCTACCACTTGTCATGTGCCCTGGGCCAGTGTTGCTCTAACAGCTGCATTGAGTAGTACAAGCTGAGCTGGATCTTTGAGGTATTTTTTTTTTTGTCTGTTCACTTGTTAAACGTGCTCTGCTTTTTCTAATGGTGTAAAACTGAACTCCCTGGATTAAGCAGTTAATACAGGTCAAAATTAGTCCATCAGGGATAGGCCAGCCTTGGCCTGCTACTTCTCTCATCTGCAGAGATAGGCTGTGGTGTTTGTCTCCTCATGTAATTTTGTGGTGTTGCTGGGTACTTCCTAGTAATTTCAAATACTGGTGGCTTTGCTAAAATCATCTGTCAATAAAGCTCCTTTTTAATAAGCTGCTGCTTCATTTCTAACCTTTTATTATGCTGATTCAGACCTACTCTTTTAAGGGATACCTGCGTGTTGCCTTTGCCCTCAAATAGAAATATCTTCTCAAAGCTTTCAAAGTACTTAGCTGCCCTGCATAGTGCGGTGAAGAGGGTGAAATAGAATATATTACGAAATGTCATAGCCAATTCAAACCAGATGAACAATTAGTGAATGAATAATAATGTTGCAGCGCTGTTTCTTCATAAATCTTTCATTTCTACATCAATAGGCATCCTACATATCCCAGTGTGAAATAACAACTTTATAATTTTGGTTGGTCCTGATGATAGCAGCGCTTAAAAAACAAAATAAAGGCATCTGTGACAGTGCTAATGGAATGATTAAAGCTGCAGATGAAAATGCACAGGAGAAGAAATGTTCCGTTGGCTAATTTGCTTTGTACTTTTACAGTGACTCCTGTGGGAGAATGTGGAATTCTAGGCCTCCTTGCACAAATACAGAACAACTGCTAGCTCTAGTCTAGTTGTGCTGGTCTCCCTAGGCTGCCTCTGTAGTCAGAGAAGTGGCAGAAGTCTGGTGTTGCCACTCAGAACTGCCCTATCTCATTAGGCAGAGTTAGCTTTTGTGAATTAACCCTACTTGTTTCAGGTTAAAGTCATTACAGCTCATCCTCACTGTTACAATTCCTGATAGCTGAAATTGAAAAGCCTTGTTTTGCACTAACACCACCTCTTGCATTGAACTTCCTTGTTTTCCTTTGAAATAAAGAGAAAGGGGACTTTGCCTGAGTTTTTAAAATTGTTTAAAAGTTGGCAGTTTAGCTTTATAGCCCTCGTTACAGGATCCATCATTAAAATTAAGCAAGTACTTAATTGGTTTCCTGAATACAGATGGATTTAAGCACATGCTTAAATGCCTTGCTCACTTGAGGCCCTAATGGAGCATACAAATTTAAAAGTTCACTTCTCATTGAGATAAATGGAGTGGATAATCATAAATTTATCAGAACAGAAGCTGCTGCTCACTGTATATGTTGACAGCACCTTGCAGAGTTGCCTCTCCGTCTACCTGGAATATCTAGAACTTGTTGAATTAGAAAAGTAGCAACAGAATAAGAACAGATCACCAATACAGTATTTGATGGTATGATATCTGTGCATCTGCCGCAGAGAAAAGAAATATTTTCCAAGATGAAATCTCATAATTAAAAAATTAGTGGAAATTAGGTGGAAGCAAAAACTCCAAGGAAACAGAAGAGATTCTTATGACTGAAAAATCCAGCAGCTACTCCATGGCTTTCCACTGTCTTTCCTAGAAATTTTTTTTTCAGCTGGATAGTTAGCACTGAACCCTCTGCCCAGCAATCCATTAGCTGGCCAGCAAGCTGTTCCCTGAGAAGCAGCCCAGCAAAGACCAGAGAGATGCAGATTTGTGTCAGGGTTTTTCTGGTATTTGATGGGATTTTCATGTGTTTTATAAGGATTAAACCCATATTTTCTCTGTAAAAAATAATCAGTAGTTTCTGGGATGAGTTGCCCTGTTTTGAAATAGACAAAGTATGGAAAATAGTCCAGAAACTTTCTGGAAGGAAGAGGAAACAGATTAAGCAATGTATTCATATAGATACCATGACGTCAAATGCCATTCTTTAGGAAATAAGAGTATGAATTTTCATTAAATCTAATTGTGGTGGACATGTGCTGGATAATCCAGTGATAGGCTCTGAGAATTTGCTGCTTTTCAAAGTAAAGTGTACGGAATAGTCTCACCAGTTGTTGCCTCTGCTTACGTAAGGCTCACCCCTATCAGCTTTTTAAATTTCTTCATATGTTGCAACTTCTATGTTTGTTTTGAGCCATATTAGATTATAGAATTAAAAAAGCTGGACGATAAAATAGCAAGAAACACTGTCTAGAAAGGTGACAACCAGGGAATTTAGCACCTTGTCCCTTATAATACATTTCACCAAGCTACGCGTGTTACATTATATAACTATTTTGTTATCACTCTCATTTTACTGAAGA
Source organism: Phainopepla nitens (assembly GCA_013400175.1). Classification (NCBI taxonomy): domain Eukaryota; kingdom Metazoa; phylum Chordata; class Aves; order Passeriformes; family Bombycillidae; genus Phainopepla; species Phainopepla nitens. The sequence goes on from VXBQ01015438.1 coordinate 653,513, forward strand.
TCGCAAAACAAAGTATTTATAAAAATCGTAGAATTATATGAGGAGTGAAATTAACGTTTTACAGTAAAAACATAAAGAAGGTAAATCTGCCTCATGTCTCCAAGAAAAGTGAAAAGATATTATGTAAGAACATGCTGTCATTATATTGATATGTAAAACTGTATTGCTGTGGCCATAAACTTTGCAGTGAGTTTGCAAAGTGTCAGGACTTGCTCTGTCTGAACTTTTCTTGACCTGCCTGCAACCTTTTTTCAGTTGGTTTGCTTGTGACAGCAGTTTCTCCAACACTTTAGGACTTTCTGACCGATTTGCTTTACTTTTGTTTATCTTTCTGTGACACCACCATGGTTTCACCAGTACTGGTAAATATGAGCCAGGCAGGATAAGAGAGACACAGAGTTCGTTGTGGAGGGGTAGAGACTTGGGATGATGAAATATGGAACACAGATCTGACACCAAAGGCACCACAGATAAAGAAATGCAGACCTGGAGCTGGACTACTCTGCTTTTCAGGACAAGCAAGCAAACAAAGAAATAGTATCAAGAACACATAAACCCACCTTTAAAAATGGCTGTAACTCAGAGGTGCAGATCAGTGAAATAAAGCCTGGCTGTATAAGCATGTTAGAAGATGTATAAAAGTGACCCCAAAAGAATCCAAGACAGAGAAAGAGGAAAACTTCAAAGTGAACATTTTATTCCTCCTGGCAAAGGACTTTGGGTGCTGACAGCTCGCTGGGAGCACAGCCACCGTGAGAAAGAAACTCTCAACCCAGGGGGCAAGAGGAACACCAGAAAGATAAGCAGAACATCATGAAAAGAGGGAGAAACTAAGTGCATGTGTAAAAATTTAACTGCATTTTTATTGCTGGACATTTTCTGCAGAGACTTATTCTTTCTCTTTCCATAACAATTATATGTGGAATAATAATGATTCTTGGATGAGACTCCTAGGATTTCAATTGTACCAATGATAAATTTTGACTTTATGTATAAGGTATGTTTCCTCTTTGCCTGTAAAGAAGATTTTAACTACTTAAGGAAGAAATTTTGAAATCATACATGAAATCTTTTACACTAGCAGAAAGCAGAGTATGGAGATCCAGTGGTCAGAACTTCATGTAATGAAATAATGACTCATAATAATGAAATAATTTTTATCTTCTGTCAGCAATAATAAATACATATTAAAACAAAATGCAAACTGTGCAAAACAGGAAAATGGTCTTAGTAGGGAAGCGTTAAACAGGAATGTGCACACCGTAGGAGTTTGTTTTGGCTTTTTTGTCCTTTTGCCAATGGCAAGCTTCAGGCAAGAGGGAAATAATGTATTACTGCAGCTCATGAAAATAGTCTGCCCTCCCTTCTACAGTTGCTGGGGTGTTGTTGTTGCACTGGCTGCCTGCTCTGTCAGGATCCCTGTTTGTGCTCCCACGAGCTCTCAAAGGAAGCGGCACTTGCTCAGGCTTGTGGAGGTTTTCCATCAGGAGAGTGGAGTGGGATATCGGCTCCACGCTTCTTAACACTCAAGCTTAGAAAAAAACCACTCTGTGCAGTCCTCACTGAAAGACCTTGGCTTTCCAGGGGCTCAGAAAGATGTACATAGAATAAATTTTTACTGCCAAAATGGATCTTAATTTTTGGAGTGGTTTAGACTACATTTGTACAACACAGCACGTAACTGTACTTTGGAGAGCTGCGGCGAGGTTTTATAAGAACATGGAATGGAAGCAAAGAGGTCACATTAATTTATGCTTTCATAATGTTGGGACTGTAAGGAAATATATTTTAAATAAGAATTGACTTAGGAGACCTCCATGATAACAGCTTATATTGAAGGAAATCATTCTTATACAAAATATTTCTCGAGGCTCATAAAAGATAGCAATAACAAACATCATTATGCAGTATCTGGGAAATTCTATTTACTTAAAATGCTTTCTGCTTTTATTATTATTCAGGCTTGTTCCTTCAGTGGAAGTTCTGATTGAAGCTTAAGCAATGTGTATGATCTCATTACAAGAGGGCTGCATTAGAAAAATCTGATAGTGGTAATTCCAACAATGGCACCTCTCACTTATTATCTGTCACTTGGCTACAACAGGAGCCCTGCAAATTTCCTGCCATCAAATTCTGGCAGGTGGCTGGAAACCAATATAATATTCCACATGTACCCTGTTGCACTCGGGGGAAAAAAATGCGTGTTCAATATCCTGAGTGTGGCTGGTTTGGAGGACAGGCTGCCTCACAGGCAGTGTTGGGTCACAGGCAGGTTTCTGCTTTGCTAGGGAGGCTACAAAAGGCCACCATGTAATATGGATACACATCAACAGGAATCTTTTCACTGAATGCCTTCAAGTAAGTCACAGACAGCTTTTAGGGCCGTCATTCATTGATTTCTAGCGACCGATTCCTTGTCTCCTCATCACTTTTTGCTGCATGCACATATCCAAGGCCAGCTAGATTTTTGTCTTTGAAAGATGCAAGAGGCCAGGCAGTATCACTTAGCTACATATCTGCGTGCAGATTTTAGAGAGAGTAAGGAGAGAAGTATTTCCCCTCCATGTCCCTCCTAAAGTAGTAAAAAGCAGCCCTCCTAAAATAATTCAACCTTATTCTTTACCTATCCTCTACTTTTGTGGGGTTTGTCAGTACTGACAACTGGTGGTGTAGGGTTACCTGCTCACAAGACCTGCACCAGCAGGGCCTTGAAATAAAAAGCAAACCTTTCCCATTAATGTGAAGTTAAGTTTTGTAGCCTTTTTAATTAGGATTAATTAGGGGGAAAAATTCTGAACACATCACACACAGTAAAGTAAGATAGCAGGCTAAGCAGGAAAAATTCAGAACCTAAAACGGTAGGAATAAAACATATGAAAATCTGGAAAATAAATATCCCTCTTGAGAAGGACAAGTCATTTTCTCCAGGCTTTCTTTCAAATTTTTAGCAACTTTCAGGGTTTCTATGTTTGAGATAAAATGTCCCCTCCCCTGACTTCTCTTTGGAGTCCTCAAGGCCAATTTCTGCCATTTCTGAGGCTTGCTGTACATCTGCCCTCTCTGCAGTAGCCTCTTACTCCCTTCATAAATTCTCCAGTACCCACTCCTTCAGAATTTTCCCTGCTTTCCTCTTCTCCCACCACTTGTTCTGCCCTTCCCTCCCGAGGAATAGAGAGTCTGGCTTGACTGGATGCTCTAATGGAAGGTGTAGTTCCCCTTACTCTCTTATTTCTAGGACGTTCCTCTACAAACCACAGCACAGGCACCAGCAGCAGCAACACCTGCTGCTCTCCCTCTTCACAGCATTCCTGTAATGGTATCACATGAAATAAATTCCATGTGCTGTCGTGTAAGTGCCTGCTGAGGAACTAAAATCCTGTTAACCAGCCTGGCCTGCTCTAAAATCTGTTTGTGCCAAGGGCAGCACAAATTCCTGGCTGAAATGGGCACATTGTCTCCTCCCCTTCTCCTTTCTTACCTTTTACTGGTTCCATAATGTGGGGTTTTTCTGATTCCTTTGTTGATAAATCTTGTTAGAAGCCTCATGCTGGCCATTTTGAAGACATTTTCTGACAATCTGGTAGATAGGCTTGCTGAAATAGAAAATGTCCATATTGAGAATATTACTTTTTCTTTTTCTTCCCTGAAGGACTAAAAGTTTTAAAGTAAAGTTGCTGAAGACAAGCTATTGCTTTCCCTTTGTTTATAAGTGCACATCTTGATGAAATTCTGTGACTAGTTAGCTGCCAAAAACATTTAACATTATGAATTAATAAACCCATGAATTTTGTATAAGATGTTTTCTGGATTGCCTTTCTTGTTGCTGATTGCCATCTTTCTTAGTGGAGTAAAGCCTCCTGCTTGGAGTTGTTGCTGACACCTCAAAGTAGCTCATTTATCCAGGCAGTAAAACAGATTTAATGAACCATGGGAACACATGATTTTTCAGAAATGATTGTAATGACAATGGTTCATGGATAATAACAAGCTATTTACCTGTGCCTGAGTTACTTCAAATTTATTTTCTTCGGACAATTTCCTAACTCTGTCTACAGCAACAATATGATAGAGCTGTAAGTGTACAAGCAATTTGTTAATTAAAATTAATGCTGTGTTTTTGAGCTGTTGCATTAAGCAGATAGGTCTTCTGAAGAAAGCAGGATCAGCTAACCAAGCAAATCTGTGGGTCTGACCAGTTTAAGAGATGAAGGATTTCTCTCATAAACTGTGCACAACCTTCCTGGTGGCTGTGAGCGCTTATAATCAGCATATCCTTAGGATTATTGATTCTCCCCCTTAAAGTGTAAAGCTCGTTTCTGTTGATGTCCAGGTTATTGGACTGATGTGTTTACCAAAGGGAGTAAAAAACCCTCTTACATTCTTATATGAGCTAATCAGATTTACATATAATCTGGTCGAATATGATGGATTAGATGAGTGGGTGATTACTGGAGATAGAATCAACACTTTTATGCATGACAGATGCTTCCTACCCAGAGTTACTGAACTCTAGGAGTGAAGAAAAATTAGGGGTTTGGTCTCACCTTTAGCAAAATTTGATTTGCCACATAACACAACAGCAGTTACAGGGTTAAAATGCACATATGTGTAAGGAATATATATATATATTTATATATAAGTAATCAGGAAAAAAGCAGTAGGAAACAAAATCAATTCAGCAGAGGCAGTTAGATATCCTAGGTAGACTTTATGTGAGATTTAGACATTGAATCCAAAAACACAATTCACAAAACCCTTTCTTAACCTCGCTGGCATCCAAAAGGATAAAGATATTTGGATGTTCACCAGAAAGTTCCCTGGTGTTGCTATCTTGCATCTGATCCTGCTAAGAAGTGACAAAAAGCAATCTTTCTCCTGATAGTCCCTTCTGGATGAGGATTCTCTTTGCTTTGACGGCGGTATTGTAGTTTCATTTAACTGCCACAAATTCAAAACATGGACCTCGTTGGGCTGGAGAACTGCACTCCATTTTCTGTCCCTTCTCTTTGTCACCAAAATCAAATTCCTTTGTAATAAAATAGGAAGAAATTGTCCATCTAGAGATGGCAGATTTGGGTACCTAAATCTTTGAGACTACTTGGGTGCTAAGATCCTAGGATCATCAAAGACCTTGGAAGGCTCCAGTGTCACTGGCTTTCATTAGGCAGGTAGGATTTAACCTTAGGGATCATTTAAATGCTTTACTGATTCCTTTCTTAGATCTAATTATGGACCTGAGTTTGGATTTATTTTATGTTAATATTTTTATGTAGCATAAACACATGCATAATACAGCTTTCTCAGGCAAGCTTGCATTTCAAAATAAACTCCAGCATCTACATGACAGAAGATGAATTTTAAGCATTTTTAGGAGACAATTTTGGCACTTGTGTAAAGAAACAGAGAGGCAGAGAAAAGAGTTGCATGATAATTTCCAAGGAGCCGAGTAATCTTGATACTTCTTTTCACATGCATCCCACACCTTCAAAAGGATACATTCCGTCTGTTCTGTGAGGGGAGAGTTTTGAGATGTGCAACATTTCCTGTGTAACAACACATCAGTTTCAGGGTGTGATGGGAAAAAATTGCTTTCAAATATCACGAGTTCAAAAGTGCAGCTGAAATTTGAAAGTATTAGTTTCACATTCTGCTTAAGAAAAACTGTGAAAAGAGAAGTAGAGAGGAGACTGAGGATAAAATTCCAATAGAAATATCTATATCTAGCCAGACAGTTGGTATTATATATATCTATATAATACTCTGTGCATGACAAATATGGTAACAGAGCATTAAGGCTGCATGGTTAAGCAGTCAAAAGTTTGGAAACAGCTTAGTTAAGGTTGCTTGCTGTGCTGCTCTTCTCCCTCACATTGTGAACATATTATGACTTTTTTTTTTAAACTCCAATACTTCTCTGCATAGTCTTTTCCAGATAGAATAAATATTTCTTTTATATAACCTCAGGAAACTTGAACTGTTGTTTATTCCTCTAAGCATTTGTGGATTTTCATTATCATAGTGGTGCAGAGAGTAACACAGATGCTCAGTCTGTTTTTTAGCCTTTTGTACCATTCAGATGGCACAGAAGGGCCATAAACCAGACACCACCAACCCACCTCCCCACCCTCCTCCCATATTTCCTTCTGTTGTGTCTGATATAGACGCTTTTCTTCTGCCTCCCTCCTTCTGCCACTTTTATGTTGAGTAAAATGAAACACAGCAGTACAGCTTTTCAAATGAGGGCAAAAAAGCTGGCAAGAAAGACCCTCCATCATCACTCCTGTGTATTGAAAAAGGTGCAAGGCAGCCTCTCCTGCAAGCCTTCATGTGATTTGTCCTTGTCTATCTCTCAGGCTGGGTAGAGGTTTGGGGGAATCTAGGTCTAAATTTTGTTTTAGAGCAGTCATGACCATGTTTTAACTCTCCCATCCTCCTCCCACAGACACATGGTGTTCCCTGTTTGGAAGGGTTACTGAGCCTGCAGAGAGCAGTTTTTTTCCCACCTGACTTCTGAGGTGTCTTCAGCTCATTACTGTCAGTCAACAGCAAAGCTCCCCAACTTCTGTGCAGCTTGGAGTCAGCTCACCTACAAATTCATCTCCCTGATAAACACACAAGCTTCAACTCCTACCCTCTGGATATTTTTCTTGGCACAGAATAGGATCTCTGAATTTGATTCTTTTCATTTTCACTCTGGTGGCTTGCTTGATCTTCTAACCTCTCAATCTTGAACCAGAGCACAGCATTGCAAATCTTGTACCCACAGGAAAGGGGACAAGCCTATTCTCTCCTAAATGCCCCCCGCCCCACCCCCCCCATATCAATGGTCTCACAATTGAGTTGTGCTGATGCAAACCTGGACTATGAATTTTAATGACCATCCCCTTTTGAGGATCCAAATACTTGCCAGAGCATCTGATAGAGAGTAGAAAATGGTCATCAATGTAAAAATATCCAATGCATTCATGTTCTACATTGTCAGGCAGTCTAGAGGGCAAGATCACTGCTGCCTGTATATCCCTTCCTTTTCCAGGCAGGAGTGGGCAAACACCCAGTGTTGGATGTGGTTGATAACTTTACTACTTCCAGATGATTACCAACACTCACCTGGAGATCACTCCTGAAACTAAAGAACATGAATGTTCTTTTGTCCATTTTTTTGATAAAATCTGCAGGGCTATTTTACATCACCCTCATCACCAGCTTAAGCTAAGGTGGAAATATCTGAGAGGAGGAGTAGCCCCTTTCTACCAGGATTCCTGTCTGTGAGGGACGACCAGTGGAAGAGAGGGGAAAAATGGGGAGGGGGGCACAAACTTGCAAAGCAAAGGCATTTGCATGCCTTTATGGTATCTGCTGAAGGCTTCTTATTCCTATATTTATTTACTCAGAGCTGAGGCTTCAGCATTACCCTGACTCTTACATGCTCTCTGTAATAAGTGTGCAGGGGATTCAAACCCGTTTTACTGCATGGCTGACTAACAGACTAAAGCAAAAGGGGCAAATTATAAACTGTCAGCATGAGGTGGAAACGACACATAAAAGAATTTCACACTGTATCTTTTCTGCTTCTATTTCATTATGGAAGATAGTATAAAATTCTTACCTGAAGTGATGTTTTTAAAGCTTAAGGAACACAGTGTGATTCTGTTACACGACTTCATGATCTTTTATATACTTGTGCTTAGCTTAATAGATTTCTATTCTAAAGTTATGACAGGACAAAAAAAAAAATATAATGTGCTGAAAACTCCGAGCAAGGTCATCAAGCTTTACAAAAGAAAGAAAAAGATGTTTAACTGGGAAAGTCAGCAACTCTTCAGCAATTTTATTATGAATAACTCAATTATATTGTATAATTCCCATGATTGCCAGAGACCTCATTGATTACTCACAATGGTACTGTATTAGGCTGCTGATAATGAGATGTTTATTTTAATAACTATTTTCTGTGTGGATGTACTAGTTTGCAGAAGCACGAGGTTAAGAATACTTCAGTTAAGTGACTCCAGAATGAATTTAACATAATAAGGAGGACAGATGGGCTTTCGATTCCACAGCAACAGCAAAGAAAACAAGACATCACTGCAGCATAGATCCTTTCACACTGTTCTTTTCGCAAATAAAATCTACTGCCTTTCAGCACATTGGCTATTTCTGCTTTGGCTGGTTATATCATATAAAGAACTTAGAATCTTAATCAATAAAGGCTCAACACTTCTGACAGTTGTGTTAAGCAGCAGCGTAGCCAGGGAAGAACAATTGTCCATGTTTCTTTGACACATACTGTAAAAAATGTAATTACACTGAGAACAAGGTAATGGGTGCCTTCAGCAATGGTTGCAGATCCTGGCCTATAATTAGTGATGAAAATAATGGGGTTTGAATTTTACCAGAACCTCTATGAGAAATTAGATTCCTTTTACCTGCTTTTGTTTCTAATCCCCATTTTGCAGGAAAATCTGCGTTCTCTTTACAGCTTCCCTAACCTCTTAGGTGAGCATATTTCATGTGAGCTATTACCCTGTGTAGACAGCTCTCCTGGGAATCCAGCTGCAGGTCCATTTCTGTGCTCAAAGTTATAATGACTCTGCCATGATCCAAAGGCAATCACAATATCTACAAACAATCAGGGAACAACTGAAGATGCAGTCTCAGCAACTGGAATTTAAAAATCCATTTCAAACACAGAGGTACTGTAATCTGTACAAAATTATTAGATTTCACCCAACTACTGAGCTATTTTGACAATTTAATCCTCAAAAATCTGTACCAATAACTATATTGCAAAATACAGAGACATCGGCACAGCGTGATGTGAGTCTCTGATCTCAAGTTAATCTTCAACAATAAAATGACCTAGAAAGAATTTATTTTTGTTTCTTATGTGGCTGAGGGGTTTGAGCTACACTCTGCTGACAGGAGAGACCCGGAGAAATTTCATTTGATACTTCTTTTTGTCATTTCTGTTAAACCTCCACTTACCCTCATTAATCTTACAGCAGACTCTGCCAGCACCTTCCCATGTAAGCATGACTTCCCTGTTGGGAAGCCTGAGCAGATGCTTGATAAAACTTCCAAGATCTGGGCCAGCACATCATATGTTATGGATGAAAATGTCTCTGGGCAGGTTTCAGAGGTGTGGCTGCAGCCACACGCTCCCACTGAGGGCATGCCAAAGCTTTTTGGAGAAAGTGACCAGTCTCCTGTAATCCCTGCTGAATCTGCTCTGGGGCTTGAGGAAACTTCAGACTTTCTCTGCCCAGCACTTCGAGCTCCAACAGCAGAATGGTGCTCCATGGACCTTCTTCTTTCTGTTTGATGCACTGGTGTGTGGGTGTACACGAAGAGAAGCTCTCAAAGGATTGTCCCAAGACTCCCATTCAATATTAATCAGCCTTATCCATCACAGCTCCCTTTTAGACAGTACAAATCCATCCCTACTCTGGATAGATCTGTTTATAATCTAGATGTAATATTACCTCCTGGCAGCAAAATTAAACAATTTCATTGAAATACATACAAGGAAAATGTTGGGCAGGACTGAAGAAAGGCCTTTTGAAGGAAAACATGGTGTGTGTACCTGCATGTGTATGGATGTGGTTGGATGGAGAAATAAGTTAGAGGAGATGTTGCTTTTTTAAACTCTTATGCCTGACAAATAAAGCAATTGCAACATTTATGCCTCTCCTTTTCATGGAAAAGGGGTTATAAGGATTCTCTCCAGATTGTTACAATCTATCATGATTTCACATTAAAAAAATTACACCTGACATATTACAAAAGTGTTTTAGTGGATCTTGGTCACTTTGAACCCACTTATCCATAATGCTTCACAAATACAAGCTGCAGTATAGGGAAATGTTATAATCTTTTCTCCAGAAAAGATAAAGGAGCATCAAACCAAACTATATGACAGTTCATCTTCTTACACAAAGACAGAGGAATTAAATGTGCAAGAACTAGTTCAGGTTTATGATATCTGTTTCAATAACCATGATCAAGGCTGCATTTTCAGTTAGTTTTTTACTTTGGATCTGGAATGCTAAGATGTTCTCTGGAGACTACATTTTAACATGCATTGTAGAATATAAAACATATATATGTATGTATAAAATACTTAGCCTTAATAATTTTAAATAAAACTAATTGTCTGTATTTCAAATTTTTCCTTCCTTTTGTATTAGATAAAAGCATTAACTCTATTTGCTGTATAATTCCTTTTAATCTCATCTGGGTTTTGCTTTCTAAGATTAGGAATCCTATGGGGAGACTGGAAATCTCTGGTTTAATCCATACACAGATTTGTCTTTTGCTATACTCAAATCTCTCTCTCATTTGCCAGAAGACATTGTAGTGAAAATTTTCAGGCAAAAGCACTACATGAAAAATAAGGCTGGTTTTCAGTCAAGTTTAAAGGATAAGACACCACTTGCATTATTTATTAAAAATATTTTTTTTTAAATGGATGACCAAGTACAATTAACAAAAACAGAAGCACTTGAAGAGAGGAAAATTTGTCATTATTTTGCTTAATTCCACATTTAATTTGGTGCCTAACCTTTTTATCATGTTTCTATACAAATTTAAACTGGTTAGATATCACTCTCATATCTGCCTTCATTTTTTGCAGCTGTAGATTACTTAACAGTGAAATGAGGACCACAACACTTCTCTGCTTCACCAAACAGTCCAATTATTAATTACTAAGGGACAGAAAAATATTTTCTAACTTTATGCCCAGTATAATGTGTGAGCCTTTCTTCCCTGAAATTCCTCTTCACCTGAATAAGGCAGCTGGTTCCTTGAATGTTTCCATCAATCCTTCTATTCTTTCCTCTTTTTTATGGTCTACACAGCTAGCATTTTAACAAACAACTGGACACAGAAAATTCATCCTCCATGGCTAAAAATATGTAAAAAAAAAAGGCTATTTAAATCTTTACTTGCTTCCCATTCTGCTTTCTGTACACCCCAGCCAAGTGTGTGACGCGGATGAGTGTGTGCAAGCAAAACCGCAAAATCAAATGTCTCTTGAAAAGTAGGAAAAGAAGCTGCTTGGTGTTCACACAGTATCAGAAAGCTAAAAGCAAATCTGCCCTTGAAGAAAAGAATGGAAAGGAGAAAGGCAGCTGAGTCCAAGTTTTCTTTTAAGTTTCAAATTTGTCTGAAACAGAGTTTGACTCTCAGTGCTGCTGACACTGCATAAAGCAAACCCACCAGTGAGGTTTAGATGAAACCCGTGTAAACAGCAGCAGATTTCATGCTGTTCTAATACAGACCCCTGTGAAAGCACAACTGTTCAGAAAAATATGTAATATACTTCGAGTATGTGGACCTACAAACCTCAAGAGGCACCACTGCAAAGGTTCTGGACGAATGACTTCTAATTTGACGCTGAAGAGGCAACCTACCAAGTAATAACTGTGAAAACTGCACAGGGACAATAATTCAGCTACCATAGCTGTGTTTAAAGCACAAAGAGTTCTTGCTATATATTAGTGCTAACCTCAACACAAAGCTTACCTTGCCATCAGATCACTCCTCCGTGTTTTAACGTGTGATCCAAATCAAAAAAACCCAAACCATAGAACCTGCTGCAGAACACACACAGACATGTCTACTTGCCATGTTGCATATATAGGTAGAAAAAACAGAAGTATTTGCAGTGGAAGAAATAACATGCAAAATAAAATAATTCTCCATCTGAGACAACTGGCAAACTACCCAGGGTTTCACTGGACAGGGCTGGTAGTCTCACCTTAGCCAAGAGTCATTACTAAAGCCCTGTTCCATTACAACCACCAACCTTTCCTCCCATATAGTACTTCTACACTCAAAGAACTTCCTGGCCAGAACCTGGTCAGCACAACAGCTCAATGATATGGCGTCCATTTCCCAGAGGCACAATGGAGTTCAGCAGTACCAATCCAGGCCTGAAAAGGAATTAAAAATCAGGAGTTCTGGCCTGGCAGTAGTTGCTTCTAGTCCCCCTGAATCTAAAAGTAAACATTAAGAAGAAGAATAGTAATTTATTTATGCTGTTCTGCACTACTATTCATAAGATGCATGCTTAATTCCCACCCATGTGCTCTGCAGAAACCATGAGCACTTAAACCAGAATGTCTCATCACTTCAGTAATGACATCTCCAGGGATCTCCAGTGTAGGGCAGATGGGCTACAAAATCTGAGAAAGTGACTAATGCTGTCTTTCGTGGTGCAAACGCTGATTCCCTAAAATAGGAGCACAAGAAGCTGCTGCGACGTGGTGCAATTGCATTCTGAAATACATGTTTAAGAAAGAATATGTGAGTTTCATTAATCACCTAGACCACTCTGGTTTTGAGAAATCCTTTTTTTTAAAAAGTCAGACACGGGTGTGACAAGTTAAGAGGCATAAGATAAAATAAAATGGCATGCTCCACACAGAGGAAGTGCAAGACATAAAGCACAGAGCCACACTACAGAGACAAAGCAAAGCCCACAGATACTTCTCTGCGTAAGCAGTTTGCTAATCCAGTCATCAGGATGATGGGCGCTGTCCCTTTTTTGGGTCAGCCGAGCGCTGCTGCCTTGGCCCAGCGGCACTGCCTACGCCTGCCGCTCCGAGGAGCCACAAGGCAGCAAAACGAAAATTCCCGCTGCCGAAACGGGGAAAATGCACCACGCAGCCACGGCCATTTCGCCTCTAACACCATCTCCGAGAGCGCTACGAAACTTCGGAAAAGCTTGGCGCCTTTTGGAAGTCAGGCAAGAGCGTGTTTATCTCAGTAGGGAAAAGTCTGACCTGTCCTGAACGCAAGTAGGAAATCATTACGGTGTTTAAAAGCCTGTTTGAAACACTACGAAGCTGTTGGAGCATCCTTCAGCGGGCGGGGAGCGAGCAGAGCCCATCCCCGGTACCCGCCCCCAGCCGCAGCCCCAGCATCGGCTGCTGGATGCAAATACCCTCGGGGAGGTGCTCTGTGCTCCTGCCTCTCACAGCTGGGGGCTGAGGAGGCCGCAGGGGCCGGCTGACCAAGCCAGCATTTCAAACGGGATGCGGGGAGGGGGAGCAGGGACCGGCTCAGCCTGCTCATGCCCAGCACGGCTGTCGGGCCACCTGGTGCTCAAGGGTCCTGGATCAGATCAAAAATAAAAACACATACCTGCATGTACACCACCTGTGACCCTAAACTAAGGGCTGGAGGCAGCATTATCAGCCCTCTCTCCTCAGGGAAATGATAGGATGGGACCAATCCCTACAGCGACTCTTGTGCTAAAATCCATGCGGTGGCTGTGGATTTCTTAGGAACAGCCTTCTGTCTGAGGAGTTTCATGCAGCTTCTATCAAAGACTTTACAAGGTTTTCCCCTGTAAACAAAGGTTTTCCCAGAAGTCTGAGATTTTGAGCTGTGTGAAGGCCCTGCCACAGCTCTGGTCCTTCTCAGATGTGCCAGGTCTCTGCTATGGCCACGGGCCAGGCAGGCACTGAGGTGCTCAGGGTTTCTGTGGTTGTGCCATGCAGCTCTGCTCGCTGAGGCTTCCAGGCCACATTTGCTGGATCTGCTGAGAGTGAGCTCAGTGTGTGATCCATCCCTGAACCATTATCTTTTCTGTTTGTGCACAGAACAAGGGTTTGGCACATAACTACATGCTTCTGCCTGGGAAATCCCTTGCAGATATAGATGTGTGGAAAACAGAGAGCAAGCAGGATAGCAGATGTAGCAGGGAAAACAAAGCTTTGAAGGCAATTTTCCCCAGAAGGATGACTCAAGTGCAATGACTTCCTCCTGTTTTCACAAAAACTGTGCATAAAGACACAAACTTGGGCATTGGAGTGCAAGCCCCTCTCCCACAGACACCTGCACGTCTTCAACACCATGTACTTTCTATTATAAGTAACAGCAACACCTTGCTTTTGAGGCAGAATTGCAAATAAAATCTCTTCTAAAATCAGCCAGCACTTGCAGACAGCTTCAACCACTTGCAATCAATAGTTTATGGATAAGTTGATGCATGCACTCTGAAGAAAATGAAACGAAATGTACCGTGTCAGTTTACATAATCCAACAGCCGATAGCCTTTATTTTCTGAGCCACTAAAACGAAGATCTAAAATGAGGAGATTTGGAGACTGGAGTTTAATCTCTGCATGTTTTGCATACTTTCTTTTTTCCCAAAAATATCTCAAAACCTTTTTAAGGGGAGAAGAAACAACTTAAAGTATCAGAGTGTTTTAGACATAGGCTGAAAAAATGATGTAAGCTGGGAAAAAGGCTGCATAAACACCCTTCTTTCTGGGGCATGCTGACTGCCTGACATATTATATAAGTCAGAGAAAAGCAAAAGATTTCAGGATCCGTCATCTGAATTTGCCTCAGAACTTCAGTTTTCAACTTCATTTAGGTTCCTGTAGCACTCAGAGAGAACAGGAGAGGAATCCTCCTGGGATTGTGGACAACCTAGCCTATGCTGGAAAAGCAGGGTCTCACAGTACCCTGCTCTCCCTGCCTCTGTGGCAGTGTGGCTACTGCTTGTATGTGTGCAACTGTAAAACGTTTTGATGAGGAGAGCTCTTCAGGAGCCCTTGTTTAAGCACCATGATTTCCACTGGCAGGTGATGGCTTCCATGAATCCTGTCAGCTTCAGGCACTTATTATTCATCTGAACATGCACACAGGCACTCTTTTGTGTAGAGCTGGAAGCATAAAAAATTGATAGCTGAGTTGGAAACTATTGTATTAAAGATGGAAGCATTCCTTGTTCACGTTTGTCGTCTACTGTTTGAAATAAGTTTTTCTCAAGGGTCAGTTTCCTCCCACGGAATGATTTCAGACAGTTACTCTGATAATGATTTATCAGATCTATGTATGCAACAGAGATCACTGGTAGCACCATGAAAAATAATTTTTAAAAAGGTATTTCCTATTAATTGTAACAAGTATCATGGCAACTGTCATATTAATAGTTGTTCAAAACGTATGAGACACAACAATTTCATTGTTCAAAAACCCCAACAAAACAAACTAGATGAGAACTTCCAGAAAAGAAGAAGAAATATGTTGTCTTTTATGTAGACAGTCATTCCGTTGTTGGAATATTTACATACATACCTTTATATTTGAAGATTTTCACATTTCCTTTTTGCATTCCTGCACAGTTCTGCCAATTGCCATGATTTTACAAGAAGAAATGAAAAGTGTAAAAGATAAGCATAAAGCAAACACTAAAAAATCCCTTAGCTTGAACACTGATACAACTGATTATTATTTTAATCTAGTGCTTCTTTGGCAATATTTACTTACTATTTAATATTTTTTATTTAATATTTAATATTTGGTTTCATTTAACCAGGTAAAGCCTCAAGAGAATGGGTGCTGACTAGTCTTTTTCTAACCCTGGGCATCAAATAGGTGATCCTAAAGCCCCTAAATCTTCTGCAATGTGCTGTTAGAAACCACTCCCTGTTGAATGCACACTAAAGAGGTGGATGTCACTGTTTGGGGACCATGTGGCAAGGGCAGAGGACCTGCCAGGAAAGAAAAGTCAGAGTCTGCATGGAAGGCTCACCTTTCAACTCCGTGGAACCAAGATCTGAGGAAGAAGTAAGTGTTTCAGTGTAAATGGAAATATCAAAACTGACAAGGAAAAGTCAAAACAGAGCCCTCCAAAGCAATCAGCGCAGCACCAATTATTCAAGAACAGAATCTGCTGCTGGGTGCTGGTCAGGGAGATAATACATGCACTGTCTTTCCTGATTTTGTCTCCCCTGTCAGCTTGGCTCTCTAAGTTATTTCTGTACAACTCTGTCTCCTTACTTCAGTCCTCATTCTTGATTTTTCAGCACAGTGTCTCCCTAGAGCATTTTCCTCATGCTGGGCTACTAATCTGTGGGATGATAAACCCAGGAGACAAACCTTTTTGTGCAGTAAGCTACATTTTGGGTTTTTTTGTTCTTTGTCTGTTCAGCCATTCTTACTAATCTCCTCTGAAACACAGTGGGCAGAGGACAGTAAAGAAGAACAGAGAGAGAGAAGTCTAAGTGAAGTTATTGCCCAATGCAGAAGAAGGCTCAAGTTACAACATCTTCAGATGGAAAAACTATCAGAAGTAAGGTTTTAGAAGACGAAATGTCTTCCCTGCTGACAGCACCGTAAGGAATAGCTGCAGGGCAGAATTTTAAAAACAGAGGTTGTCTTGACCTCTCTCCAGCCTTGCATGATGCTCAGCATGATAGATCAGGGGAAAAAAATATTATAGTAGGTCAGACACAAAGACACATCACATTGCAACAGAGATGCAACAGCACCCCTGATTTTTCCATGGCTCTGGGTGACAAGAACTAGGATACTGCATTTAATATGACTACAAGTAAGGTTTGGAAAGAGAGAGTTCAGAAGAGAGCAACAAAATAATTAAGGGACTAGAGGGATTTACCTGTGAGGGAGATTAAAAGAACTAAATAAATATGTCTAGTTTGGCTAAGTGATAACTAAGGAGAGGCATTCTAGCTATCTACAAATATTTGACTGACTCACACACCAGGGAAGGAAAGGAATTACTTAGCAGGAAACAAGCAGGTATATCAGGGAGTAATGGGGTGAAATGAAGAAATTGAAAACTGATGAATTTAAGGCAAATCCTCCTGACAATGAGTTCTAATAGTCTGCAGAAAACATACCAGCATATGTGCAATAGAGAACAGTCTGGCACTGATAAGGAGGGGGACTTAAGTGACTTGCTGGGCCTTTCCAATCTCAAATATTTATGATTCTATAATTAAGCATTATTAAATTTAATGACATGTGTCATTTTTTTTTTCCAGCAAGTTCTGACTGTTGCCTCAGGTCATAAGTGTGCAATTATTTCCTAACTAAAGGTCTTACATTTTGACTCATGAATCCTTATGAAATTAACTAGGTTGGTCTCCTTTTTTTTTTTTTAAACTTAAATTGAATTTCTATTAATGCATTTTCTCTTATTTTGAACTAGCAGCTATCTCCCTCCGCTCACAACTCATAATTCCCTCTTTATGCAAGGCAAGCCTGCACACCTAAAGCTTCATGGCTCAGTGCCTGAACCTGCTCAGCCTCAGGTTGAATGCCTGCTGTGTTCAAGGGAGCTGCTGCTCCCAAGCCCAGATGAGCACAGAGGCTCTTCTTCCTCTGAGGATGAACTGTGTGCAACAAAGGGGGAAAAGAAGTTGCATGATATTTTCAGCTGAGGGCTGTTTACAGAGCTTGGAAAGCAGATCCTGGCCACATGAAAAGCTGCATGTCACTGCTCACCCCGGTGTCACAGCACCACTCAGCAAATGAAAACAGGTGTTTATGTGCTATTGCCCAAGCTCCTGGCCAGGATCATAGCTGGTGGGTAGCAAGTTTCCACCATTTCTCTTTGGCAAACTCCTTGGTTTTAATGCAAATACTTACTTGTGCCAACACATACTCCAAAACATCCCCTGAAGTGGGTACAAATGTAGAGAGTGATCAGAAGGTTGTGGTCTCCTGTGAGCAGTAATTTTGGGGATCCAAGTTGTTTGTTCTGCTCTGTCTCAGACAGCGTGTGCTGCCTGAGGTATTTGCAGCTTTTGCTGATATTTTACCATTGGCTGTGTTACATGCACAGTCCCTCAGGAGAGTTCATACAGTCTAATTCTTTGTGAATTATTATCTAAATATATCTTTTGTCCAGGTAAGAGTGCTGCTCACCTCCCACTGTGAAAGGCAATCTGGGATGCCTACTGCTTTTGTGATACTTTCTTTTGGTTTCCCCCTGTAGTGCAGCTGCAGACTGGGCACATTGTATCATCAATATCTGACATCCATACTCCTTTCACTCTTGGCTACTTTCTCAAAGCTCCCTTCTATTATGTGTGCTGGACTCCAGCCCCAGCCAAGGCAGTAAATGACAGCAGAGTTTTGTCTGGCGTCAGGACGTGCTTGCAAACACTCTGGTGTAGCACAGGCAGTGTGGGCTTCCTCCTGAAGGAGGAGATGGATCTGCCCCCAGCCCCGACAGACACGCACACGCAGTCCCCTCTTTGCTACCTGCCACAGAAGTGCCTCTGATCCTGAGCCCAGAGATCCTGTCTGCCAGCACGTGTGAGAGCTGGTCCTCTGAGGAGATCAGAGGATGTGAGAGCCTACCTATTTCATCCCAGTGCGAGTAAATCCTCAGCAAAAGATGCTGGGTGCTGGCATTACAATATTCTGAACAGTAATTACCAGAAATCTAGCTTCCAAATCTTTTCACTTTTAAGATAACACTGCAGCAATCAGGATGAAGAGGGGTAATTAAACAAAGCGCTGTCTCCTCTCCTCTCCTCCTCCAGTCTGCAGCTCCGTGTGTCATTTTCCAGCACGGAATGGCTGAGATGCGGGTGGCTGATAGGAAAGCTCCGTCACTGTCGCATTTTACAAGAGGTGTGGCTTCAGCGCTGCTTCCTCGCTAGGAAGGAGCCACAAGGAGCCCTGGTTGCTCCTGTGTATAGTTCATCACTGAGCTGAGTCCAGCCAGAAGTAGGTGGCAAAGATGTAGGCAAAGAAAGGGAAGAAGGAATGAGAACAATTGCCCCTTTTCCCAAAGCAAGAACAGGCACAATCTTGGTCTCTTTTTGAAACCCACAGATTGTGAATCCACTTTTGGCAGCCGTGATTAATGTCCTGAAGCATCTAAATACTTGGAGTATAAGAACAGGATTACTACCTGTCAGAACTTGTCTATCTTTTGAATATTCTGCACAAAGCAACAAAAAATTGAGTAATAACCTGCTACTGACAGCTTTTTATTAAAGTAACAACTTCAGCCACTGCCTTGGTCCACAGTCTTCTCTCTGTCTCCACAGCTTACTAAGGCAACTTTAAATGTTGCAGTTCTGGTCTTAAACCAAGGACAGGAATTGTTCTTTCACATCTGACCACCAAATATAAGTGTCCTTCTCCAGATCTGGACTTTCCAGGAACATACATCATACACAGCTCATATGTATATATATCTTTCCCACTTGGGAAAGTCTTTTAGAGTATGTGATACGGTGAATGCCAGTTTAACCCATATATTGCAGGATAAGTGGAACAAAAAATCTTCTGTTTTTAGATTACAAATCTAAAGCCAAGACTTGTAGCTTCTGAATACACATTTTTCAGGGCCTTGAATGGAATTTTAGTTTGTGTGCATTTTTACATTCAACAGCTAGGGTTTTTTTTTACTTCCCTAACAGTTTTCACTGTTACAAAATGCTCTCCATTAGACAGCCTACATTTTCACCCTTATTTTAGGCCATTTTTGCTTCTTGCACATGTCCAGCCCATGGGAAAACAAAATTCCCAAGTCATATATTTTTGCATCATTCTGCTTATCACTCACAGAAAATTAAGAAGAGCAAACCACTCACCATCTTCCTTGTATTGTCTCCAGGCTATTTGCTAAACTTTTTCATCAGTTAGATTTTGCTGAACTTCTTGGTGGTGGCTATTGTTGCTTGTCTCTTTGGTTTGTTGATTATTTATGTGGCTCTCAGCGTAGACACTGTTCAGAAAAAAACAAACAAACAAACAAAACCCAATCCAAACTCCAAATTTAAAACAAAGAGAATTTTTTCTCAGGCTTCTGAATTTAAGTCAGGCACTCTGCATGGTTACTTTACAGAGGTAGAGGTAGTTTTCCTATTTGCTTTCACTCAGAGTTTCTGTTGAGCAGGAAGCAAAATTCTTACTTCTGAGGATGCACAAAAGGAAATAGCAGCTCTACTTATGCATAGGACATAATTTACCTTTGGTAGACTGAGGAACTTGGATGCAGGACTTTTGCACATTCTGTGACTACTAGCAGACTCATGGCTCACTTCTCTGAAGGTAATTTCCCTGTGACAACTCTGAGATAGAATCTATAGATTGTTCTGCAAAATGTAACTTTCCATTAGGAGCTGGGGGAACAATTCTCTAGCAATCAGAACTCTTTGATAAACATTTATTTTTGTCTTTTTCACCTGGACAAGACTCTGCTACAGTACTTGGAACAGTTGCCAGACCAGATATAGTTGCATTTCTTGAAAATCCATACAGTGGCAGTTGCTAGCAGTGAGAACAGTGGTCAGACAAGCATCATCATTCCTTAGTGTCCTGTTTCTATATCCCATCTCAGAGTGAAGGTCTTGTCTCCTGACTGCTCAGGTCTGGCTGGGAAGGGGCTGGTCAAAGACAAGGGGACACCTCTGTTGGGTGTTTTGTATGACTTCCTTGTGTTAATCTCCAGGTTTATCCCGACAGCAATATTTTTTATTTTTAATTTTTTGTGGAGTTTCAAACTCCATAATTTCAATTCTTTCCCTGCTGTTGCTTTTTTGCGGAGCAGCTAATTTTCATTCCAAGGATGGTGTACAGAGCAGCCCACTAGTTAACACAAGAGGCAGCCATCTGACAAAGGACTGGGAAAGGACTTGGGCTTTCTGTTCTAATAATCACAAGTGCCAGTAACAGGACAGGACGAGAGGCTCAAACAAAAATAAATTAATTAGCAAGGACATTATTTATGCACTGGGAATTCCTAGTGTATGTGGTGTCTGCTCTAATAACCTGTGGACAAATCACCTCTCTCAGCTGTAACACCTCAGGGAGAGGGCCAGCAGAGGAAGACAAATGTAAGTTCCCATCTAAAGGGAAAAGGATAAGAAGCAGCTGGAAAATCTGCAGGGAAATGCCCTGCATACGCATAAAGAGCAGAGAGATCCATATGGACACCTGCCCCTCACCACAGCTCCTCCTCCTCCTGGCTAGATATGTTCCAGAGTGATCTGTACTTAATACCAACTGAATTTTGGCCCACAGGGATCTGAGCATTCTGAGCTTTCTGTTCCCAGTGCAGTGAATCAGAGGTGAGCACAGAGCTTTTAGGAGAAAAGGAAAAAGGAAAGAAATAAAAATAAAAATAGATAAACTTTTCACAACTTTTTTTTTTAACAAAAGGAACCATATAATTTGTCTTACATTGTAATTACTTCTCTGTTTGAGATGTTCACTATTTTCTGCCATTGTAATTTCACATACTGGATAATTAGTATCCTCTGCACAGAAACAACAGGAATGGCTGGGCAGCAGGAGATCTCTTTTTGGATGCTGCGACTGTAAAATATTGTCTCGTTTCTTCTCAGCACATGACTCAAATCCAGGTGTGCAGAGGAGTAAAACTGAAAGGCCAGCATGTTAAGTTAAAAACCAAAGAAAGACAGTTTGTTGAACAGTCCAACAGAGCAAAGAAAAGCCATACTGTATAAAATTGATATGAACGTGAACATCAGTTCAAGAACTGATATGAACGTGAGCATGAAATTGGTGTTTTGAAACAATCCCCTGCAGATGACCCTTAGAATACAGCCATTGACTCCATATGGAGGTAAAAATCTGCCTCTTTTTCTTTCTGAGGGATCAGACTACGAACTTGAAAAAACAAATCTATGCAGAGTATTCCTGAAATACTGATTTTTAAACACTGTTTAATGACTCAGTGAAAGAATATCACAGTTATATCCAAATTCCATTTCAGTTCCATGGAAACAATGGGTGATGTGCTAGGAAATAAATATTCAGTTTCCCTTCTAAAATAAATCAATTGATCGAGAATTATATCACAGATTTTGAAACTCTGTAGTGAATACATTGATGTTAAGTTAGTGATGACTTCTTTAAAGCATTTGTTAACTATCCTTTGTATCAGGCCTTAAATGATCTCACAGAACTCTGGACTAAAAGCTGTTACACATATTCTTTGAAATCATTGTAAGCTTTAGTTTTAAATAGGATAAGGAATTTAGATTTATATGGTGTCCCATTTCTTCCCTGTGTTACAGAATTTATATTATTGTATCCAGTCTGAACATGGGAAATATTGACAATAGAAGGTAAAAATGCTTCAATAGGACATGAGCTTACAATGGTGATAGAAAAACAGACACCAAGATATGCTTAGGGGAAAGAAAAAGTTTTCAAAAGTTTTGAGAGATAAAATTTGCATTTACAGATCTGAATGAATACTTCAATTCTCCAACAAAGGTGCCTTTCACTGAGGTTGTTATCGTGTTAGTCTGTGTTTTAAACTAGGGCAAACACCTTTCCTCATGGGATGTCCTGTCTGCTAAAAAATGGCAAGGAATATCGAAAACAGGCTATACCTAAACAACATTATTGTTAAGTAAAAAACTACTTTTACAGTCAGTTTTCCAAAAATAATATACAACTCCAGGCACAGAGAGGCTTAGAGCAGTAACAGCCTAGAACAGTAATTACAGCTGATCTCAGCCAAATTTGAGAAATAGTTTGCATGTAGCCAAGAGGAAATAAAAATTCCTCAAAGTCATACCAGCCAAAAAAGGGTATGTAGTCATCTGTGGGGTAGAATCCAAAGAGTAATATTTAAATGCAGTGCTATTATCCTACTTCTAGGAATAGAATAATTTCCAGAGTCCATTAGAACATTATAAATTTCACTATATTGAAAATCGCTTTGAATTTAAACTGCAAACTGATTCTCAGTACAAAGATAAAACCTAAAGATGAAAAATAAATCTTACAGAATCCTCCTAGAATTAATACTGGATTCTCCAAGTTCAAATTACAATAATACCATCATCAAGAGGGTCCTCAATTAACCTCATCTGACATTCCAAGCAGAATATTTTAAGGGTCGTGAAGCAGGCAAATAGAAACTTCAATTAAAAACTGACTACATACATTGCACAGTCTGTGAGAATAATGTGAAAAATTATGTAACCAACCTGGTGCTTTGGTAAACATCCACAGATGATGGAGAGGAGACTGAAAAAATTGAGGATCAGCATCCTAAATCCTTCCTCAGGCAGAGTCTAGAAAGATTAAGAACTTGTTTACACAGGGGAGCAGGGACTCCCTTCACATTCTTTCCATTTTGGTTTCTGCACGTTCGGATGACCTGTTTTCATACGGCACAAATCTCAGCATGCATTAACTGCTGAGAGAAAATATATTCTGTGCTACTTTTGGAACCGTGGTAGATTCATAGTGCATTAAGTGAAAGCATGCTAATATTCCTTGGGTGCAGCTGGGCCACAGGCAGCTCCTGCCTGTGTCTCCCCGCCAGGAGTTGCTCCCTCTGGAATGCTGGAATGTGACCGCGCCGAGCCCTTGGCTGGGAGGAACGCAACCCAGGGGTCACCTTGGTGACACCCCCGTGGATATGACTGTGCTTTGGCACGGGGGCACCACCTGCCTGCAGCGGGACAGCCACCCCAGAGGGGAAAAGGTGAAGGTTCAGGTTGCTGGGTGAGGAAACGTGGCTGCAAGGCTTTCTCTTGCTTTGGGGTCAGTGAGGGGTTTTTCTGCTCTTCTGCACTCAAGTGAGAGCCCAGCATGAATCTTTTTACACCACTGGTATAAAACCTGTCAGCACTTTGCATAGGCAGCTTGTTAGTTTGAGAAACTGTTTAGCTTGAGAAACTGATCTGAGCTTTTGGCTTTTTTTTCCCTTTACTTTTCTTACTTTCAACTTTCCTTATGTTTCTGTTAGATGTAGCAAATATTAGATATTTTGACACACCTCCAAGAGCTGTTTTTCCATGTATCTGCTGGAGACTTGTAGCTGTTTGAAGTTTTAACCTTTCCTCAGTGACTGTGGCAGAGAAAACACTATTTAGACTTGCTGCTTGTTGTGTGCATTTAAAATTTCCTGCTTCCACTCTACCAAATAGGTGTTTGTATGGATTTGCACAAGCCCTATTTGATTTCATGCATGATGATAACCCTTTCCCCTAAATGTTCAAAAGGGTAAGTATTTTCCCTGTTAAAACCCAGAACTACTGGTTAAAAAAGATTGTGAGAATGTAGTAGTTCACTGTATCTCAGCTACTCATCCCTCACCTGGTCTCTTCCCCCCTTCTGCCATCTGACATATATTTTCTCCTTCCACTTGTTTGGCTTCTCCCAGCAGGAAATCTTCTCTTACCAGAGCATTCTTAAAATGTGACTGCTGGCTCCTGCCTTTTCCTGTAGCTGAAAAAAAAATTGATAAACACTGTTTCCCTACCCCCAAAAAACTATTAATAGAAATGTACTTACTGTGCACAGTTCAAACTAAGAATAGTGTTAAGTACTATATCCTAATTAGCAGAGTACAGTAATGCTCTCATTTTAATCAATGGGTTTTGAAGTTCCAGCTTTCATGGTATGGAATGAAATTCATTTCAGAACGCAGCACCATAGAGCTCTATGGCATATTTCATAGGCATTTTCTTCCCCAGTTACAAAGGGCAGAATTGCTGTAGCAGAAACATATTTTTGAGGCTTTTTCCCAGGATAAAACTTAGCAGTGCAGCTGCAAATCAGCTCTGCATAAGAAATGCACAGACTTAGGGAGCAGTGAGGCAGAAGGCTCTGGGCATCATTAACCCCTGGTGTTCTGACAGTTATTTCAAAGCACAATTGCTGCCTCTGTGTCCTTTTTGCCTGTCCTTGAGAGGTGTGACACGAACTGTCTTGGACAGCAAATTCAAGGTGAGAAGGAGAAGAGTTCATGGCAACAGGAGTTGTAAAAGCTGCACCTTTTTTCTCTTTTCTTTGTGAATTGATCATTTTAAAATGTTGCACTGTTATGGCCCCTGTGATACTTTCTTACCTTCAGTGATTTCCTTTGAAAAGGAGGCTCACACAAGGAAATTTTCTTTCCAGCTTCATGTCCATCTTTCCTCCTTCCCTTTCCACAATCTTTGAACTGACAGCAGCATTGCAGCCAAATTTGACAAAGAACATGAGGTTTTAAAAATGCAGAAACTTTGGGAAAACACAGAGCTGGTGGAAGACTGAAACACGCTGAAGGACAGGGTGGCTCAGCCCACAGCCTTTGTGCACAGATATTTGGGAAACCCAGCCTCATTTCTACCCATGGATATGGAACAACACAGTGGTTGCAACCTGTGTAATTTTTGCAGTTTCTTGAAGCAGTAATGTCTTTTAAGTAGTTATATCTTCCTAATTGTATTTTGCAAAAATAAATATTTTGTTTATTCATCTGAGATATGTTTTTTATGAGGCTCATAATACTAGCTACATAAGAGAAAAAGTACATTTCTCATACTTCAGATTTTTTCATGGTCCAATAGGCTAATATTAAAACAAAAATGGGATAACAGTGGAAACACAGCCACATCATACACAATGAAAGTAGTATTCACCCAAATTAAAAGGTCTTTTTTCAATACCCCTGCACAGTCACAAAACAGTCTGTGAACTCCCTAAGAAATAATGTACTCAAGTTTGATGAAATGCACGAGAAAATGCTACACAAAAAAAAAAAGAAAATAAAAAAAAGGAGGGGAAATCATATAGCTCTGAATTTTTTATCATCCTCCATATAGACCATAAGAGTCTTCTCTGATTAAGTGATTAAGTGTCCAGGGAAAATGCAATTTTGAGGAAGGAGTTTCTCTTCATTTCTCTGCTCTCTTTGCTGTTCAAAAGATAGGATGCAGTTATGTGAGAAGGGCAGGTACTGCCCAGCAGCTTGTAGCCTACTACCAGTGCTATGTCACCTGCCCTCAGCTCCCAAAACCTTCCATCATCCTCCACTAGTTTAGGTGATAATCTTGCTTATGATTTTTATTATTTAGAAAAAGGCAGGAGAGAGTCAGCAGAGTCTCCCAGGATAAAGATTCAGGCGTCTCTATTCATGTGATCAAGGTGGTGGGAACGCTGCTGTCTGTTTCACTAAAGGAAACAGGTCTGGCTTAGTAGCCAGCAGTGCATCTTGTGCTCCTGCTATTCATCCCACCGTGACTGTGAGGAAGTACAGGCCACAATAAAGTATAAGGCCAAAGTTCTTACCCAAGCTGGTCTGACTCAGCTCTAAATTGCAGAGCTGAGGCCAGCAGATGGCAAGATATGGAATACATCCCCTCCTCCCTACCTGACATGCATTGGTAGGGGCCAGCAATGCAATACTGGACATTTTTTATTCAAAATAGCTTGCAAAAACATCAAATTGTCAAATGAGCAGATCTAGGAATGGATATGTGTGAATTTTGTCCCAGAATTGCAGTTGCAGAAAGGAGGATTTGCAGCACACCAAAGAAAGAAAAAAGAAAAATCACAATGCTTATTGCCTACACACAAAAAATAGATCAGAGTGGGTGGGGAGGTGGAAGCAAGTGCACTGAAACAGATATAGTGCAGTACTGAATATGCAACTGCTAAAAGGGTCACATTTTTGTGCAAAACAAGCAGGTCACATAGGCAGGCCTGAAAGAAGCTATTTCTGTTGATATTCAAAGCCAACTGTCCCTTTTTGAGCATTATTCCCTTGCTCTTCCTTATACTCATTTGCACAGTGACTCTTCTCCCACATTTTGTACCTGTAGTTGTTTATTGTTAGATATCATCAGCTACTCACTAGAAATAATAATAAATCATATGCATAGATTTAAAAAATCCAGACTCCAAAATTTGCCAATTTAAATTAGGCTAAGAAGAAGTGTTCAAGATAAGCTAAAAGCAAATTAGATGAAAACCAAGATGAAATCTCTGCCCAAGAAAACGAGAAAATAAAACCACAGAAAAACGAGAGCCAGATCTCTTCCTCAAATGAGGGATCAGTTCTTATGCAGTGGCCAATATCATAGAACTTTTTTTTTCTGTCTAGTTCTTAGGAAGATCCTCATTGCCTCCCACCAGGCACAGATGTAATCAGACAAGTTTTAATCTTTTCTTTTAGCCAGTCCCTTCAGCAATCATCAGAACTGCATTTCTTTGATTTCTTTTCCAACTGCTCTGCAACATCAAGGTGAGGGGTTGTCCAGCCCCATACTCTGTGTTCTAAGGGCCAGCTCCCTTCTGCCTCAGAAGGACCCAAGGACATTTAACAGAAAACATTAAACATCTTGCAGAATCAACCAAGATTTTTCATTTCACCATTCTTGAGCAGAACAGCATGATTGTTCCTTCCTGAGTAGGAGTATGGTGGTTCTTCATAGGCAGACTGAAAAAATAAAAATAAAATAAAAGCCAAAAATGGCTGTTTTGCTGTGATGCTGCATTGCAGATTCACATCTAATTTCTGCCAATATTATCCATTCAGTCTTTTTCAACATTGCTGTTTTCCAAATTTTTCCTCCCACTGAATCTGTATGTTTTATTAATGCTTTCCCAGATGTCTGAACCTGGGGAAAAAAAGTTACTTTTGGTCTCACTGTGTTAAGTGTTAGGAATTTCTTTGATGATCCATAACTAATTTTACTGTACTTGTCACAAAGCAGATGTGTGGCAATAGTGCCCTAAGCAAGCTGCATTCAATCATTACAAACTCCAGAGCTCCCCTTTCTATTTCCCCCTCTTTTTTGTGTTTATTTTTTCATTAGTAATTAACCTTCACAGTTTATCATAGTCTCTTTCACTGGCTTATTGAACACATTTGACACAGGAGTTATATGTTTGATCCAAGCACATTTTATCCTCTCTTTTTAGTTTCATCCCTTTGTAGAATGTCAGCTCAGGATGCAGTTTCAGGAACACAATTCTTTATTTTGGCTATTTTGTCTCAATCATTTAGTGCATTAACTCTCCCTGTTTCTAATTTACCAGGAAGATTTTTGCATTCAAAGGATGGAGAGTCTTGAAACATTAAGAAGAAGAACTATTAACAATGAAAGATTGTAGATAATTCCCACTTAAAGAAGGTGTACTCTGTTATCTCTAACTCAGCATCCATAATTTGCAGTAGGTTCACAGCTAATGTTTATTTCAACCCTCCCTCCTGGAAAGCTAGAGACCACCTCTGAACTGTCCCTCATTTCTGATAAGCTTCAGCTACCACAACAACAGAGATGACTGATGCAATTGAATCTGACAACAGGAGGAATTTATGCAACTATTTAAAAAGAAACTATCCCTTTGTGACTGTACAGAAAACACAACCATTTAGATTCACAGAGTAGCTGTGGCTGGAAGGCATCTCTGGAAATTGTCAAGTCCAACCCTCTGCTCAAAGCAGTGAGTGACCTACAGACGCCTTGCTCGGGGCCATACCCAGTTGGGGTTTGAATATCCCAAATGACAGAGACTTAACAGCCTCTCTGGGTGACCTGTGACAGTGCTCAAGCACCCTCTCAGTGGAAAAAAGACCTCAAAAGTGACTTTTTTTTCTTTTGTTTTAAAAAAAATGTTTTATATTTAAATTTGTGCCCATTTACTACTTTTGAAAGTCACATATCATTACACTCACTAAACAGATTTCTTGCCAAGGTATATTCTGCAGGAAAAATAAATCAGCTACAAAAAGTGCACCTGTTTTTCCACAGAAGGTGACAAAGTGCACTAGTAACATCAACCTAGATTTTTGTACTACTGGATATATCAAAACACTTTTGAAACAAAAACAGTATTCGATTCACTTTAATGCATATGACCAATACATTGGCTGTACACAGAAATAAAGAAATTATTTGCCAGTAAAGGCTTGAATAAAAGCCACAGAGTGATTTATATCATAGTGGATATTAAGAGACAAATTATAGTATTGTTCAATTGCCTTCGTCTAAAACTTTGGGAGAACTTACTTGTTTGGTTCTTACTCCTAGATTCCCTTTCAGTGAGAGGTGCAGATGCACGTGTGTGGAGTTGCATGCACAGTAGGTCTCTGAAGAAAACATAGGTGAATCTTAGAAGAATTTTGTGTTGGAGTCTCAAAACTGAACATGGGAGAACCCAGAAGGAGACTCTGGTACAGCATTTAAACAGGAGCATTGTATCAATTACCAAAATACTACCACACTCGTATAACTGCAAAGCTAAAACTTGGTGAACTTCCATGCTTTCACATCTATTGCTTCTGGCCCCTTCCTCAGAAAGTCCTTAGGGCCTAGCTGACTATTTACCTGGTATTCAAGGGGTTCTTCCTTTAACTTGTATTCAAAGGGGCTCTCCTTCCTTTAATGAAGATGAAATACACTATACTGACCATCTGTCTAATGAAGCAAACTGCACCTGAATTTTTATCAAGGGTCATTCTGTTTAACTTCAGCAGGTGGATTGCATTGCGCAGATCTTTTGCAATAAAGGCCCAAGGATCCTATCTGGTCAGAAGATATGTTTATGTTTTTATGTTTAAGGTGCACAGGAGTTAACAACTCACTGGCCTCCCTGGGACTGAATACTGATATTTGCTTCCATTATATACAAACCTTTCCTTACTATGACTTGTAAAGCCGGATCCAACCTGGGGAGCACTGCAGCCTTTCCAGCCTTTGGGGCTGACTGTTCCTAGCCCCTCCTTTGGGTAATCCAACAGCCCCATCCTCTACACACAGTGATGCTTTGTAGGAAAGGAGCCAAGGAGGACTGGCTGTGTTTCCCATCTGGATGACCAGGCAGGAGCTGGACTTTGAAATATGCTGATATGTACACCTTCCCCTCAGCCCAGACACAGCACATAGCTGGAAATGAGTAATTGGTGTAATGAGCAGTTTAATTTTGGCAACTAAAATTGGTGCCCTGACAGGGACCAAGGTACCACTTTCACTTCGGAGGTTAGTCAGGTGCAGGATGAAATTCCTGTTCCAAAAAGGAAAGGCAAGCACACAAAAATGCAAGAGGCTGGCTAATAGATGTTACCTTTTGCCAGAGAGACACTTGAATTTTACCCACCTGTTGTAAAATGTGGTTCTTCA